>CAESWR010001233.1:376422-406695 GCA_903171835.1 Mullus surmuletus
TATATATATATATATATATATATATAGATTGTATTTTCCCACTAGATGGCACTGTGAGCAGCAGCATATCAGACCTAAACAAAGGGGCGGAGTTGCAGCTGGAAGCGAACTTCCAAATGAGCCACTCTGCTCTCCAGGCGCGCCAGAAGGTGGTCCTTCTCTGAGTTTTGGATCTGGAGAGCCTTCACCTCCTCCATAAGGACTAGGATGGCTTTCTGCTGCGGCGTGCCAGCAGAGATCTCCTCAGACAGCGACTCCGGGGACTTCTTATTATCCTGGCTTCCCTCGTTCTTTGGGCCCACGTTGTCAGATACCAACAACGTAGCATTAGCTGTTACCCTTGCCGTCTGTTTGTACGTTCCGACATTGTGATAATATTATTGGTTCTTTTGGTCGTGATAATTATAATAATTCAGATATAGTAACAGTGTTGATGAGGTGTGCAAACTGAGACCTGATGCCCACCTTGGTGTTGACCTCCTGGTTGAAAGAAGCCTTCTGCAGCTCCAGCTCTCGCTTGGAGTCGGCCATTTTGGTGTCGGCCTGAAATTTGATGTCCATCATCTCCTTCCGGCATTCCGCTTCCTGTGAGACGAGTCGAGCGAACGAATCAGCGCTTATCCGGTTGCTGCGCAGAACTAAATCTACGTCTCGGGCTGCTGCTAGCCCCTTACCCGTATCCCAGCATCCCTCTCTGCCTCAGCTACGCCGATGTCAGCGTCTCTCTGGACGGCCGCAGTCTGGGTCTTTCCAAGGGAACTCAGGTAGTCCAGTTTATCATAGACATCCTGCAAGTACGGATAAACACGCCGTCAAAGTTCACAGAAACACAAAAGAAACCGAAGTGCAACAGACAAGTGAGATTTCATGAGTGTCACTGAAATAATAGTAATAATAATAATAATAATAAATGTATTTCTAGAGCACTTTTCAAAACAAGGTTACAAAGTGCTTTACATAGACATATGCAAGTGAAATAACCGTTGTTTAAATCTGACAGGAAGATGAATGATTATTTACTAATTACTGATTATTTTATCTGATTTGTCCAAAGCTCTGTCACCTGATAAGTTGTGGGTCTTACCTTCTCCTGTCAATAGACCACAGCCACCAAATCAGAGGATACTTTGTATTCTATCTACTGAGCATTTTCTCTCATGTATATCGTAGTACTCATTCCTCGTAGTTTTTGTATAAAATACCACCTTTTCTTTTACAGTTCAGCTCAAATAACTACTAATAATTGAATATCTCAATTTTCCTTAGAAGTTTATGGCAAATTTGTTACCAGTATCGCATTGAACTCTGTAACAGCTTATCGATTCCTGCGCCTGCAATATCTTGTTTCTACCACAAGCAAAACAGCTGTTTAACAGGAAGCGTTGGATGCAAAAGCTGATTAATGTCAATGTTTCAATTATATCAGACAATAACATATATCAGACAATAATAAGGAACATTTTGGTTGTTTTTCTTTGCTGTAACAGGACGAAAGCAAATATATGGACAATGCACAGATGCAGAATGTTTCCACTAATGATGGAAGTATCACAGAATCTATTTAGATCTGGAATAATGGACGTGAAAGAAATGGACTGTGGGCTTTCAGTGAAGTGCTATGGTCAGCCGCTATGTCTACACAGCACTTCAATCACTTTTAATCATCCATGAGCACTGAATCTGCTGCCGATTAGATCCATGAAACCCTGTAGGTTTTCTTCTCTCATAAATAGCAGCGTTAACCGACTAATGACACCATCTGAGAGCTTTTGCATTTGTAGCCACAAAGGAAAAAAATAGATAAAACCTTTGCGTCCTTCCCACTACTGGTAAACAGAGCTGTGCCCCCCTCAGCATTTGCCTGATTCTACAATTCAAATCTCTCTTTTGAATGTGAGAAGCCTGTGCAGTGTTAGCTGTACAGACAGAATAGATGTGTGAGGGGTGTGTGTGCTACTCCAAACAGATTTATCTCAACAAATGACCAACACTGCTTACATCTCTACTCTCAGCAATGCTAAAGGTTTGGCATTTGGGAAAGTGTCATAGCATTCTCCCCAGATTGCTGTTGCTGTAGCCCCCTTAGAGTGCTTGAAAACCACCTTGATGGTAAAGCTGAGAATCTCGATGCCCATCCTGCCAACATCTGGAGCTGCAACCTCCCTCACCAGTATCGCAAACTGGTCTCTGTCCTGGTAGATCTGCTCCACAGTCAAGGTACCTGCAGAGGAGACGTATCTTAATCAAATGCCATTTACCACAAGCAGCCATGGGTGTTTCCTATTTCTACTTGAGATTTCTGCGAGCGGAGGATCTTTTAGTAAGGCTATCCTTTTCGATTTTCACATGAGGACATAATTTACTGTTAGAAAACTCTAAACATATTACACATTTTAGTTAATAACAAGCAGAAGATGAAACTAATCAATCATCTACACTCATTAAAAAGAAACTCATGTCCAGACCTAGGATGGAGCGCAGATGTCCCTCCAAGGTCTGCAGAACCACAGACTTGATTTCCACTACAGACTTCCCCAGAAACTGTTCACAAGCTATGGCCAGCAGACCCTGTTCGGTCATGATCTTCACCTGAGGGAGACGAGCAGACACGCATGAGTGTAGTGGAAGCCCTCAGACCTCAGACCCTGGAGATGCAGTTTTTACCTGAGCCACCCCGGTGACGGTGATAGCCACCCCCTCCGCCGTCTCCACATCCTCACACTTTGGCTGCAGAGTCATGATCTCAAGAGTGATCCTGCAACAAGACCACAGCACGTTCATGAAGGCTGTGAACAAAGTATGTGAAGCTTTTCAGACAAATGTAAGAAAATAAATAAATGAATGAAAAGAGCCGTTAAGATGAAAGGCAAAGATACGTCGTGTTGTTCTCTCTAGATATAAATGAGCAGCCCGTATCATCGGCACAAATCATCTTTTTAACACTGATAAAAGTCCAGTTCTGGAAATCAAAGCACATTATAACACCACTAACACAACAAGGAGTTAAAAGTTAATTTTTTCAAACTGCAAACTCCACCATGGAGTCACTCTTCACTGCAGGATCACCACTGTAGAATTTTAGGCATTTGAAAATGATGTCACAAAATGTTTAATTTCCTTTGTTTGCTTGGTTTCTCCACACACACAATATGCAAGCAAACCCCAAACTCCCATTTCTGGCTTCCGCAAGGTTTAATTACCATCGTGTGAAATATAACGTGAACCATAATGATCAAATGCTCAAGGCGTGAAGGAAAGGCAAGAAGGCAAAACCCCCAAATTCCCTGTAAACAACGTTAGAAAAATAGGAAATCTTCAGAGAAATTCCCATCTTAAAAAAAGAATCACAGGAACTCACGGCATTTATCAAGAATCTGTGTGTGTGATAAAAAGAACTTTGAACTGAGAAGAAACATATTTAAAACATAGATTATCACAAGACTTTGGACACTTAAAACAGCTACAGTCCTCGTCTCAATCTCAAATGGAGTCTCTTAAAAGTCTCTTTTTTGTAATGGCTTGAATCTCCTGACAGAATGGGATGCTCTGCACACGTGTAAGTATCACTGCAAAAGCCAGCCAGAGCCGATGGATGACTGCAATGGAGCTGAGTGTCACCTCTTGGTGTCTGAGATGAGCCACCAGGCCCACGCCCAGCCCCCCACCACGTAGGTCTTCATATCTGAGCCACAGCAGCCACCTGAGGAGAGAGGACGAGGTGCTGTCAGATCGACTTTCATTTCAAACTACAAACATGCAAACTACAAGACACTTGAGCTGTGACTTGAGGAACTCGGTGTGCTAACGGTGGGTCTCGTGACAGACCGCCTGCACGGGGCAGTGTGGGATTCATCCACACTGAGGTTAAGGGCAAATCAATCAATTCTTTCACATTTGCAAAATTCAATTGATAGTTTAACAGAAATGTACATTATTTTTCCCCACTCTGGATCTGTGATTTCATCTATGAAATGCAAATAGAGCCAGCTGACATGAAAAGCACAACAGCCTTTAATCACAATCCCAACATCATGTCTGCACTGATGGTGATCTGAATGATTCATCTCCAACATTTGATTCAGAGTTTCCATTCAGTTACAGATGTTCTGCTGGAAAATGTGTTCAGTCTGGACTTGTAATAGTGGTCAGAATGCACAGATATGAGATATGAGATATAGTTCAGAAGGTTCTGAGGTGATCTGCCATCGGAGGACTGTCAGCTGTGATAACATCGACCAGGCAGAGCTGGTTGTTCTTCATACTGGATCGTCAAAAAACAATCTTACAAACTGAGGTCTTTGTTGTATCAGATCACAACCAGCGTGTCGGAGACAACGTATCTGGGTGTCTTGATGACAGTTACAGAGGAAATGGCGATTCTTCCCAAACATCTGAGGGATTTCCAGAGGACTTCAAAGCTGTAGACAAAACGCGAAGCACACTTTCAGCACAACAAAGGTGCGAAGATCGAGGAGCTTCACCGTCACGGTTCCTTCTTCAGCTGAGGAGGAGCGAACACCCCCCCGTCAGAGCTAACATCATTACCCAGGGCCCAAACACACACACACACAGAGTCGGGGGCTGGAGCGTGAGAGCGTTAATCCCGCAGCAGATGAAGCCTGAGGCGCTTCGGTCACATGATGGACAGCAGAGAAGATGGCTGACTCTGCTGGCTCTGCTGGCTCTGACGGCTTCTGACGGCTCTGACGGCTACATCAGGTTCTAGCTGCACACGGACGCACCGACTTCACACCAGTGATCTTAAACATCAAACATCAGCACCAGCTCGCGCCTCGTCGGCTGACGCCAGCAGGCGGCGCTCGTTATTCGGCTCACCGGAGACCACCAGCGCCTCGTTGGGCCCCACGGTCAGACAGTTCCCCATGCTGAGACGCTCCGAGCGGCGGACGGATATCCGCGGAGAGGCTTCACGGCGGCGGCGGCGCTTGTTTGGAGCGGATGCTGCTGTCAACGTCCAGCGCGAGCTCGGCCCCGCCCCGTAGGCCCCGCCCCGCCTGATGAAGACGCCCTGACGTCACGCCCCTCGCCCTTGAAGAAGGCGGGCTCTGCTTCAAAAAGACGGTGCCGTCATCCGCAGTGAGAGGAGAGGAGAGAGGAGACGCCTTCATGTGACTGCTGCTGCTGCTGCTGCTGCTGAAACATTCACAGTCATTTCTAAATCATCACTCACTGCAGCGCAGCAGAGCAGAGAGGTGATCCACTGAGAGCAGAGAGGTGATCCACTGAGAGCAGGGAGGTGATCCACTGAGAGCAGGGAGGTGATCCACTGAGAGCAGGGAGGTGATCCCCTGAGAGCAGAGAGGTGATCCACTGAGAGCAGAGAGGAGACCCACTGAGAGCAGGGAGGTGATCCACTGAGAGCAGAGAGGAGACCCACTGAGAGCAGGGAGGTGATCCCCTGAGAGCAGAGAGGTGATCCACTGAGAGCAGAGAGGAGACCCACTGAGAGCAGGGAGGTGATCCCCTGAGAGCAGAGAGGTGATCCACTGAGAGCAGGGAGGTGATCCCCTGAGAGCAGAGAGGTGATCCACTGAGAGCAGGGAGGTGATCCCCTGAGAGCAGAGAGGAGACCCACTGAGAGCAGGGAGGTGATCCACTGAGAGCAGAGAGGAGATCCACTGAGAGCAGAGAGGAGACCCACTGAGAGCAGGGAGGTGATCCCCTGAGAGCAGAGAGGTGATCCACTGAGAGCAGAGGGGAGACCCACTGAGAGCAGAGAGGTGATCCACTGAGAGCAGAGAGGAGATCCACTGAGAGCAGAGAGGAGACCCACTGAGAGCAGGGAGGTGATCCACTGAGAGCAGAGGGGAGACCCACTGAGAGCAGAGAGGTGATCCACTGAGAGCAGAGAGGAGATCCACTGAGAGCAGAGAGGAGACCCACTGAGAGCAGAGAGGTTATCCACTGAGAGCAGAGAGGAGATCCACTGAGAGCAGAGAGGAGACCCACTGAGGTGATCCACTGAGAGCAGGGAGGAGATCCACTGTAATGGAACCTGCAGAATTTATGCAAAGATATCTGTTTGCCTACTTCAGTGAAATATGATTGAATTGATGAATGCATGTGGTGGGTGTACATTTAACTTTGATGCCAATACAATTTAAATAGGCGGGATGATTTCATGAATGATTCAAAGATGATTTCAAAGTATCAATCCTTCCCCAAATGTGTTAAAGAAATGCACATATTTACTGCAATGTTAATCTCCCTCCGTACACATTTTAAATGTGTTAGATTTTGTGGACAGATGCACTGAATATATTTGGCAGATCTGTGGCATCACAGAAGCTTATGCAACTGATTGGACATGTGATTGTTAGATTGCAGCACTGACGGAGGAACACAGACAGACAGAGACGGTGGTGTCGACGCGCCTGAATTCCAAGACATGATACATTTAAGTGTCAAATGATCATGAACGTAAGATGGGTGGTATTGGACACCCTTAAAGATCCACGATTACTTACTGCAACCTTTTGTACCCGTTCACACACTGATGGCCGTGCGAAGTCCCAACCAATCATCTGCAGCAGCAATAACTGATTTAGTGTCTTGTTCAATGACACAAAATAGTTTTTCCAGGCCAGCGTAGAGTCCGGAGCCGCCCTGGCGAGCAAAAACAGCAAAAACCACCAGACACGCCCACAGTTTAGTTGCAGCAGCACGTTTCTCAATGCTTGCTGACTTTATTGACTTGATATGTGTGGTTTGAGCTGCTAGCAACAGGGAGGCTGATGTTGTGTGGGGGGCTGGTGGACAGCAGCCTCCACTACAGCCGGGGGGAGTGGACAGAGACTTCCACCTCACAAGTCCCACACGCTCACATCCACTCCTTTCAGCTCACAGTGGACAGTGGAGACCCACAGAGGGACACAATGTTCTCATGCTCTCAGGACTGTTGGAGGACCTTCACAATATGAGTCTGGATCAGAAGGTGACCTTTAATGTATGTTTATGTTTATATTTGCACTATTTGTTTGCACTTAAGTGTTGCACCTCATTTGTTTGCGACTTTATTGTGCTTGGTGATGAATGTCAACTGTCTGATGCTCCTAACAATATCTCATTGTTACAACAATGACAACTATGAAACTGAACAAAGCCGTAACCCCAGAGTTAGAGGACAGCCGCTCTTCTCACTGAGCCACGCCACAAATGAGCTGGACAGGCCAACTTTTTGATGCAGTCACTTTCAATTTATGGCTGCGTCACTATGACATAAAGCACATGTCCACATCAAACAATCGCCACACTAATACAATCAGATAAATGGTACAAGATGAATGTTCCAGTTCTTTAATGAAGGCTGATACAATACGCTTCTTTGTTGTGTTTTACAAAATGGCAGCATGTCACAAGGTAAGAAATCTCAAATAGAAGTGCGGACACCCATAGCTGGTGTGAAGATGTGGAATTAATTCAAGGGCAACTGCAGATAATTTTATTTCTGCTCTTCAGTCCGATGTAAAGGCAACCGCAATAAATAAATGTGATGCTCAAATGTGAGTGCTCTGTCCAATCGTTGTGACATCCTCCATTGAACCTCGTCTCCTCTTCATCCCCCCTCGTTCCTCACGTCCCTCCTCTCCATCGTGCTCCTCTTTGGGGTTGATCGTCACTGCTACTTCCTGCTTGGTGATGTCACTTTGGGTTGCCACAGGATTGTCATAGCAACCGTTGTCACAGATGGAGGAGGTTGAGGAGGAGATGGAGGAGGAGGCGGCGGCGTCCGTGGGTGTTGGCACGGCATTGAAGGTGATGAAGCCAATGAGGATGACCACCAGGGAGAGCAGGTAGAGTTCAGAGAACTGGAGTGGAATAGAGTTGGTTATGTGGACAAAGTCACAGCAGTCTGTTGGTTCAGAAGAAGGATGATGAACAAAGAACATGCAGGATGAGGAGAAAAGTTTCATGTCTTCGTGAACAAACAAGGTGCTAACTTGTGTTTTGCAGCTGTGTTTGTGGAGACAGAATTCATGGCACAGCGGATCCATTCGAGAATAATGCAATGAGTGCCAGGATAGTTTATTGCCACCAATAGACAATCCATGTCTCAGTAAA
The DNA here is from genome assembly GCA_903171835.1 of Mullus surmuletus. NCBI lineage: Eukaryota > Metazoa > Chordata > Actinopteri > Syngnathiformes > Mullidae > Mullus > Mullus surmuletus. The sequence continues at coordinate 384,505 of CAESWR010001233.1, forward strand.
TCCACCTCATCAGGCTCATTCCATTGTGGCCTTGTTACCTTGTTGCAGTGAGAGATGTTCAAGGAGCAGGATTCACAAGGTTACTCTTTAACTTTGTTATAGTTATTGTTACCTTGTCCCCTTATTATCCATTAACACTGCTGGGTCACTGTAACATTTGAAGAATGTGTAAAAGAAAAAAAGAAAAAATCTCTCGTCTTCTCTGTCCCAAATGGCCTCAGAACAGGTAGTGGATAGTGGTTGGTTTCATGCCTTTTCATTAAACCCTGGTTCCAAAGATTAGACCATTTTATCGAAGTAGTTTTTCTTTTCCTTTTTCACCTTCTTTTTTTACAGTGTTATAAGGCTACAACGCTTTTGTGAGTGCTTTAGTTTCAGTGATGTTCAGGGAAGATAATCTTCTTAATCAGAGATAAAAGGTTTACGTTATCAGTCTCTCAGCAGCACATGAATGTCAACTTGGAACTGCAACACCGTTCTACTAAGCACTTTTGTAGCAAATCCATTGCACTCATTGGAGCATGAGTGACCGAAGGAGATTGCGCTCACTTGTGGTAAAAGAAATCCCAGATGGATGTGCTGTATACATTGAATGCTCTGCATTAGCCCAGCTCCCCCTTGTGGTACTTTGTGTAGATGGTACGTCCAAATCAGAATGAGAGGGTATGGCTCTACATTGCATTGGCTGGAGAGACTTTTCTCCCCAAAAGCCAACCTGTCCGTGCTCTTGAAAGGTCCAAATATAATTAGCAGTCATGCATTATATTGATGAGGTTTGTCGACTCACATTGTACTGGAAGAGGAAAATCCCACAAAAGAGGCTGAGGAGGTCGGCGGTGAGCAGCGAGAGGTTAACGGAGGTGGCGCTGCTCAGCTTCATCACTATGGGCATGAAACTGTATAGGGAGTACATGCAGAATGCATAGCCGGAGAACAGGAGGCCTGAGAGGTGAGACGCCAGACTAAGAGTTAATAATGGTGGCAAAGCAGACGTCAAAGGAACACAGGGCTTGTACTCACATTGTCCCATTCAAAAGCCTTCTAACATCCCCACATATGTTATTTTAAGTTGTGTCCCAGCGACGTAATGGTGCACTAATTCTAATTCTGTTAAAAACGTTGAAAAAGCTTGATAAAAAAATGTTAATATGGAACTTTCTCACATAGCTTTTGAGTGACTTCACTGAATATATCCCTCTTGCTGTCTGCCTTTATGCAAATGTGGCTAATATATTCTTCCATTGTCGTGGATTACTTTTAGAAAAGTGATAAATGATTAGTGCTGCATTTAAATAAAAACACTGTCAAGAACAAGCCATAGCAGAGGTGTATTCTTTGACTACAGTCTTTGAGACATTGATTGATTCAGAGATTAAATAAAGAAACTGTCAACAAGATGGCCATTGTGTCAAAGCAGCAATCACAGATTCAGTGTCAAAATCAAACAAATGAACTCGGAGACGTGTTCTCTCCTCGCTCCTTCAAGACACCTACCGACATGCCAGCTCCATTGGATGGCAGCAATCTCATGACGCTCCAGGATCAACCTGGGTAAAACAAAACCAGACATGACATTAACAGGATGCTGGATGGTTACTAACGCTGATCTGCAGCGGCACACTCACATCTGTATTGTGCTGATGATGGTGCCAAAAAGGCCCACCATGCCCAGGAACTCCACCCTGCTCAGGTTCTTCACTGTGTACTCCTGACACACATTGGACAGGGCGTACAGCGTGGCACTGAGCAGCACCAAACCATCACCTAACAAGATGTTTGAGGCTGAAGAGAAGAAGATATGAACAGGGGCTCACTGGAACAGACTGTATCGTGAGAAATTGTTGTTGAATAAGTAAGTAAAGACCTGATTGAGGTACTTACTGGAGCCCTGGTCCCTTCCAGCCAGTAGGTCAGCCCCGACCATGGCTCCCACCCCAAGGAGACAAATACAGACGGCTACATAGTGCACAGGTCTATAGCGAGCCTTCAAAATCCACCAGGACAGGATCATCAGGACCGGGACCACAAAGCAGTCCAGCAGCTGGAGAGGGACACAGATGCTCTCAAAGAATTAATTACATTCCTCAACATCTCCTCTTCCATTTCTTAGTATCCCAAGTGATGGGAATTGGGGGTTATTGAGCTGGCAATGAGGAAATCAACAGAGGAGCACCTTACACCCACCTGGACACTGGTGAGGGTGGTGTACTGGTATGCTTTAACCACTGCGTAGTTGGCCTCCACATCCACCAGTCCCAGCAGAAGGTACTTCCACCATCGGCTCTTCAGCACCTGTAAAATATTTCCATCCCCTGCATTTTAAAGGGGAATATCTGAACTTCAGTACTGATTTGTTGGTTTGACTGTACCAAACTTGAGGTCAGAAGTGTGGCTTCACCCTGTGTGTAGGTGGGGGTGGCACCAATTATACCTGGTCTACAGATCAGCATGCTGGTGTAGGTCGCACACAGCAGGATGTAGTTCAAAAAGCTCTGCAGCATCGGCGTGTTCACGTGGAAGCTGGTAGCCAGATACTGGGAGGTGATGGCCGTACCGCAAACCAGTCCAGCCAGGCCTTGACCCATTAACAACGTCTTTGCCAGCTGCCTGAGAGAATGGAGAGGGACAGATTCCCATGTACGTTACAACGTTTGCCTCAAACTGGTGCAGAATAAAGCATCACTCCAAAGGGAGTCAAAAGATGAACTAAAATTCAAAAAAGCTTTTATTGTTTCATGATTATTCTCTCACAATTACTGGCTAATCTTCTCTCATCATCTCATATTATAATTCCAGATGACATGCAATCAGTACTTTTACCTGTTGTGTAAGGTCCCTATTTTCCCCCAAAATACTATAATTGAAAATGGAATTTGAAGCGTTTTCTGGTCTTCCTATGGTCTTCCTATGGTTTTTCAATCAATCCACACAAATCTTGGATAACTTTCTTTCAACTCACCGAGTGAAAACTTCCTTGGGCTTGAATTCCCTAATCCAACCCATGAGGCTCCTGTTAAGGTTTTCATGACTCTGGTCCCTGGATACATCCTCGGGCGGCTTTGCTGCGTCCCTGGATACATCCTCGGACAGCTCTGCTGCCATGCTGCCACACCGGCGATGGAGGAACTTCAACTGCCTGAAGCTTTTAATTCCTTGCCCTTGACTGGATCTGTGCTGAATGATTAACAGTCGTAGCCGTAAAGGGCAAAGGTTACTCTTTGACTTATCTATGCATGTGCATGTTGTGTTGGAGACACCAAAAGATAACAACTGATGATGAAAGAGATATTTAGAAAAGGGTCATCGATAAGCTTTCACTGGTGATGTGACTAAGTGAGTTCTTGTCGGAAAAGTTCTTAATCACTGTTTTTTTCAGTCGATGGAAATGAAGAGTCATTGATGCAATTGGAAAAACATGAGTTCATCGGCAGTGTGACTGGAAAGGGGAAGTAATATTATGTATATATCAGATGCCCCCAATTCATATTGTTTTGTTTTTCAGTAAAATTCTTTTGATTTCCTTTTCGGCTCATGTGGATTCTGCATCGTTTTTGTTTCCCCCTTAATTTTAAGATAAGATATTCCTTTATTCATCCCTCAGTGGGGAAATTAAAATTGTTATCAGCAGCAGTACACACAATATATACATTCACACATACACACAGAATAAAAATAAGATAAAATAAAGATAAAAGAACTAGTGTAATAGAAAAGAAAAGAGCAGTGCAGAAGAAAAAAACACAGGTATGGATGAGTGTGAAATGGCCACAGTATTGTTGCTGAATGATAAGCTGGGTGATGTTGCACATGATTAATAAATAAATAATAAATTAGAGTCCGGGGTGTATGGAGAAATATTGCATATATTGTTGTTGGTGTTTAATAAAGATATACAGCATTGTCACATTTTCTTACACTGTCCTAGTCCTTGCAGACCATTACATTCATGAAGTCACTTTCTGGAGATGATTCTCAGCAAATGGTCGAATGTGTCGCCCTCTGTGGTGACGTCAGCAGTGAACCGGATGCAGATGCTTGCGTCCCATCATCACATTCCACAACAGTCCTGAGGTTCAGACGCGAGTTGGTGATGTCCGTGTACTTCTCTGTCGTTAATTCGAATCCAAAGCACATGTTATGCGACTTCCAGACGTGAACCTCAGACGCCAAAGCAGAGTGCGCAGGTTTGCTTTAAGCATGACGTCATCCTCGCAGCGCTCGCGCTTGTCTCGCGAGATTCCGCGAGGTGATAAGTTGAAGAAACATGGCGACGTCTAATTTGTTAAAGGTAAGAGGCACTTGAAGATACCTTGTTTACCTTCTCTGAGCGGGCATGTCAGCTGTCTCCCTGCTGTCTGTCTCCCTGCTGTCTGTCTCCCTGCTGTCTGTCTGCTGTCTGTCTCCCTGCTGTCTGTCTGCTGTCTGTCTCCCTGCTGTCTCCTGCTGTCTGTCTCCCTGCTGTCTGTCTCCTGCTGTCTGCTGTCTGTCTCCTGCTGTCTGTCTCCTGCTGTCTGCTGTCTCCCTGCTGTCTGTCTCCTGCTGTCTGTCTCCTGCTGTCTGTCTCCCTGCTGTCTGTCTCCTGCTGTCTCCCTGCTGTCCCCACGCTCTCGGGCTGATCTGAGATCCGCGCTCATGGATGAAATGATTGTCAGAAAGCTGCGCCTGAAGTCGCTGCTGCCCCCGGTAGAGGTAGAGGAGGTGGAGGAGGAGGAGGTGGAGGTGGAGGTGGAGGTGGTGGAGGAGGTGGAGGTGGAGGTAGAGGAGGTGGAGGAGGAGGAGGTGGAGGTGGAGGTAGAGGAGGTGGAGGAGGAGGAGGTGGAGGTGGTGGAGGAGGAGGAGGTGGAGGTGGAGTCCCGGTGTTTGGGCTGCAGCGACTCATCCTCCAAGCGAAGCCCGAACTGCCGCCCCGGTGTTTGTCCACCTCAGACCGACCGGAGCGACCGGGAGCCGCACGGAGCCCGCGACCCCCGCAGCGGAGACACGAACCCCGCAGATTCCCTCTTTCCCGTCCACAGAAACCCGCTGCGGCTCCCGGAGCCGCTGCTCCTTCCGTCCGTCGGCTGTGATGCTGGCGAGCAAACCGAGCCGGTACATCAGACAGAGCTGCGGGACGAGGAGCAGCTGGCGGCTCCCGGTGGCTCCCGGTGGCTCCCCGCGGCTCCCGGTGGCTCCCGGTGGCTCCCGGTGGCTCCCCGCGGCTCCCGGTGGCTCCCCGCGGCTCCCGGTGGCTCCCGGTGGCTCCCCGCCGCCAGCTGCTCCTCACAACACCTGGGGGGGGGGGGGCATCTGCTAGTTCACCAAGTTAGAGTCCTTCACCAACATCATGACAGTTGCGAGTCTTATTTTTGTTGTGAATATTCGTGTGATTCCAGAGCATTCCAAGTGTTCCGGGTGTGTGTGTGTGTGTGTGTGTGTGTGTGAGAGAGAGAGTGTGAAGGCGTCTAAATAAAGTCGCCTGGACTCTGCAGACCTCCGAGGCTGAGTGACTTCGGCTGATGTTTGTGTGGCAATGTTTGGTGTTTGGATTCTTAAAACGCAGGCTGACTTTGACTTGAACAAGATGATGAAAATCTAAGGAGCATCATTTGAAGGATCCTGGATTCAGTTCAGCTCTCTGCGCTTCCAGCAGCCCTTTATTGTCAAAATTGGACTCAAATTTGTAAAAATCCCAACACAAGCTCAGCTTGTTACAAAACTTCTGTGCTTCCAACGTGATGAATGGATTTGGCCACAATGTGAACGTTAGTTTTCTCGGCCCTCCTTCACTTAGTGTTGAGAAAATCTTTGAGGAAGAGTGACGGCGTTGATGAAGTTGGAATATTTGTGCCACACAGCGTTATGTTGATCTCGGTAGAATTATGTTGCTTATTGTTAAAGCGGTTCCTCCTGATGAAGCAGATCTATGACTATGAAGAGCATTGCTTCATTAAAACCTGCCGTTGAATTGCTTGTATGTTGCGTCACATTTCCCAAATTCATCTTCCGTTTCCATATTTTCTGCATGCGTTTCTTGCTCTGCCGACATCACTCCTCTCCCTCTCCTCTCTCTCCCTCTCCTCTCTCTCCCTCGTCCTCCTCCCACGGCGCTCCCGTCTCTTCCAGAACAAGGGGTCCCTGCAGTTTGAGGACAAGTGGGATCTGATGCGGCCCATCGTTCTCAAGCTGCTCAGACAGGAGGCGGTCACCAAACAGCAGTGGTTCGACCTTTTCTCGTAAGCGATGCTCTGTGCGCCTCGTCCCCTCTCTCCTCCGCAGACCTTCTTTAAGTCTTTGCTGCCATGAGTGAAAATGCTGCTCCGGATCGAGGACAGAATGAGACAGCAGCTTGCATATTGTGCTATTCTGGTGCATTGACAGGCTTATTTGTGACTAACAGGTGTTGTGTAATCCTCACACGGTGTCTTGAAGTTGTACATAAGCTTGGTCAAGTCCCGCACAAATCCATTGTTCCCGTAGTGTGATAGAATTATTGCTTCTTACGGAACGTGTGCTGAAAATTTCATTTTATGGACGCAAAATACAGACAATTTGTGTTCCACATTCAAATGACCTGACAGGTGGGATTCCATTTTTTTAAAAAGACAATTGAGAGCTTGGACTTAATCTGCACTTTAATTTCAGTTAATCCTTTTTCTATGTGCTTTTTTCTACTGATTATATTGCTTCTTGATTTTTGGATTAATTGGGAAAGCAATTGTAAAATAACATAATCAAAGTTGCAATATAAAGACAACAATATTGACACTCTCTTTGGGTCTATATGATTGGACATGAAATCAGTGTAGCAATATTTGTAATCAGCATCGGGTGTTGGCTGCTTATCTTGAGCAATCTTGTGTTTTTGTGTGTATTGGGCCACTGGGTGAAGATTTCTGATTTCTGATTGTTTTTGGGACATAAATCACAACATGATAGGAAAAGCTTCAGATGGGAGCCAATCCGTGGCTCGAGGCTCACGATTGATGCATCAATATATTATAATCCAGGCATGGAGAGCTGGAACACGGAGCGAGATGTGATAATGATTCATCCCGAATCACAGCTGGGGATCCGGGCCTGGAAAAGTAGTCGAGAAGAGGAAGTTTAGAAAGAGGTCGAGGACTAAAGGGAACATAGAGAGAGTTTTATAAAACTTCGTTCCCCACAAGCCGCGTCAAGGCAGGTCACATTTCAAGGGATATTTTTGCCAGGATGTTTGGTGTACAGGGTTGCAAAGGCTGGAACGGAACCCCGACATGTGGAGCCAAGAGCACTGAACCTGCTCTGGTTAGCAGGGAGTCGCATCAGGTCATCTCGGGACATCAGTCGCTGTCCTGAGACACACGGGCCGATGTGTCCCCGCGCCCTCACTGAGCAGCTCTGGAAAATGGAACTTTGAGGTTTTGAAAGTATGATGAGCCTCTGGGGTTTGTGCTTGAATTAGAGCCCAGAAAATGCAGAGCGCGATTTGACACTTCTTTTACTGCGCCCTCCTCACAGACAGACAGACAGATATAGAGAGATAATAATGGCACGTGTTATGAATCAACATCACTCCTTCTTCTGTGTGTGTGTGTGTGTGTGTGTGTGTGTGTGTGTGTGTGTGTGTGTGTGTGTGTGTGTGTGTGTGTGTGTGTGTGTGTGTGTGTGTGTGTGTGTGTGTGTGTGTGTGTGTGTGTGTGTGTGTGTGTTGCAGAGACGTCCATGCCGTGTGTCTTTGGGACGACAAAGGACCTGCCAAAATCCATCAAGCACTCAAAGAGGACATATTAGACTTCATCAAGCAAGCACAGGCTGTGAGTAGTTGGAATATTTGCTCTGTCGGCTCATGAAACTTGCAGAGAAGTTTGGACAAACATCTGCCCAAACCTGCAAAAATAATTTGGTCAAGTGGCTTATTTTGTTCGGAATTTTCAATGTGAACCCCCCTCAATTTATTCTTTTTCCTCGTTTTTTTGCAAGAAAGATGTCATTTCTGATATTGCAGATGACTGATACAGTGTTAGGAATTGTTTGTATTCCTAAACAGATTATTACAGTATGTGCAGGATCGTTCGAGTCATGCAACTTATGATCCATGGAAGACATTAATTGAAATGTCCCATGTTCTTGCATAGCAACAAATGCACCGCGCTCTGGAGTCTGGACAGGTGAAGGACGGTTGTTGAACCTATTTTCAGCCTCAAAAACAGTTTTCATATTCACCGTCACAGGCGTATTTTTCTGCTCCCATCTATTTGCAAAGGGATATATAGAGATCCACGGAATATTGGTGTTGACCGATTTTAAACTTTGCTTGCCCTTGTTGCCGTGGCAGCGGGTCCTAAGCCATCAGGACGACACGGCGCTGCTGAAGGCCTATATCGTGGAGTGGAGGAAGTTCTTCACCCAGTGCGACATCCTGCCCAAACCCTTCTGTCAGCTGGAGATCACGTTAATGGGCAAGCAGGGCAGCAACAAGAAGACCAACATGGAGGACAGCATCGTACGGAAGCTGATGCTGGACACGTGGAACGAGTCCATCTTTTCCAACATCAAGAGCCGTCTGCAGGACAGTGCCATGAAGCTGGTGCACGCCGAGCGGCTGGGAGAGGCCTTCGACTCGCAGCTCGTCATTGGAGTCCGAGAGTCTTACGGTGAGAGACGAGAAGAACAAGAGAAGAAAGACCCATTTGGAGAAATGGTGATTGTAAGCGTCAATTAGCCGTCCGTCTCCCTCCCTGTCTCTGTCTCCATCAGTCAACCTGTGTTCAAACCCGGAGGACAAGCTGCAGATCTACCGGGACAACTTTGAGAAAGCCTACCTGGACTCCACCGAGAGGTTCTACCGGACACAGGCGCCGTCCTACCTGCAGCAGAACGGTGTCCAGAACTACATGAAATACGTGAGTCGCCAAAACACAGATGAGCCACGGACGGTTCGTCGGTGGTCAAAGAAGGCAGACTGACGTGTGAGTGTACGTGTCGTCTTTGTCTGCAGGCAGACGCCAAGCTGAGAGAAGAGGAGAAGAGAGCACTTAGGTATCTAGAGACGCGTCGTGAATGTAACTCTGTTCAAGGAGTAAGTATCTCTGACGCCACAGGTTGCTTTCCAAGTCTATGGAATGCCCTTTATTGTCATCATACAATTGTACAAAGATTATCATGCGTTAGAATTTTCTTCCTGACATTTTGATATGAGCTGCAAGTGTACAATAATACCATTTAAGCATTGTTATTAGTTTGCTTTTAGTTGTATTGTTGTTGTTGTTGTTTCCAGCGAAATAAATGCTTGTATTCTAACTTATCTCCGGACGTGTCAAAGACGGCCGCTCAGGCGAGGACGTGGCCGAGGCCGTGCTCTCACCTCACGCATGTGATGTGTGTTTATGTCAGAAGTGACCCTTCATACTGGATCTGTCTTCTGGTTTCCAGCTCATGGAGTGCTGCGTTAATGCTCTTGTGACCTTGTTCAAAGAGACGATCCTCGCCGAGTGTCCGGGGATGATCAAACGCAACGAGACAGACAGTGAGTGCAGTGATTATTCTTTTCTTCTTCTTCTCTGTTTTATCGGCGTAGCTTGATCAAGCAATCCTCGGCCGGCGAGTTGAGGCATCAACATTTACTGTTGCGTCAGGCGGCTCGACTTTAGAAATAGAAAAAGCTCGGTGTTGGTTGGTTTTCGCCAGCAGAGCTGCAACAACTCATCACCCACATTAGGAGCATGCAGTTTTCACATTATTTGGTGGTGATTATTTCTGATTATTGTTGATATTAATCCGTGCTCAAGGCGCGAGAACTACAGAGGAGAAGGTCCCATTGGATACAAGAGCTACGTGACACAGGTTTTGTTCTCTGTGTAACACTGGTCATTGTCTCCCTGGAGCAGAGCTGCACCTGATGTTTTCACTAATGGACAAAGTTCCCAGCGGGATCGAGCCTATGCTGAAAGACCTGGAAGAACACATAATTAATGCTGGACTAGCAGACATGGTGGCTACTGCTGAGACTATCACCACTGTACGTGTACAAGCACACAGCTGCACAGCTCATCATTAGCATCTAAACATGCCTCCTGTTCTTGTTCTTTGACTGTAACATCTGTGAGACTGGAGCACATTGTTCCCTCTCAGGGGCAGATTTCAACTGTTTTCCACTACTTGTACGTGTACTTTTAAACCAGATGATGACTGTTGATTATTATTCACCATTTAGGATGACCTTTTGACACAATAGTAAATGGCGTTTGTGTGTCTGTGTGTGTGTGCGCGCGTGTGCGTGTGTGTGTTTCCTTGCGTAGGACTCCGAGAAATATGTGGAGCAGTTGTTGACTTTGTTCAACCGCTTCAGTAAACTGGTGAAGGAGGCCTTCCAGGACGACCCCCGCTTCCTCACCGCCAGAGACAAGGTCCGCTTTGCCCAGAAGCTTCTACCACTAAGAAATACAATTAGAGCATGAAAATAGCTGAAAGAAAATCTCAAATGTCGATCACTGAAAAGATTTGGTGCATATAAACCCAGTGGTGGTCAAACCTCTCTCTGCCTTCCTGGCTGCCTCGCAGGCGTACAAGGCTGTCGTGAACGACGCCACGATCTTCAAGCTGGAGCTGCCCATGAAGCAGAAAGGGTGAGTGGAGCCGTGTTTTGTAGGCGTGTGAAGCCCACTACGGAATCATCGTGTTGGGGAAAAGAGGTCCCGTAAATGCGACGTAAATGTTTGGAATTTGTGGTGAAAACGTGAACACATTCTGCTGATTTCTATATTTTTCTCCTGGAGCACTGCTTTAGTTCCTGTCTGTAAGACCCCCAAATCACCACTCGGATTGCTCCAAACGCTGACAGGAGGGCAAGCAAACCTCCCTGCTCTTTGAGGATGTCAGCTGACAGCAAAATAGAAAATAAAATGGAAATTAAGCACTTTGAGTTGTCCGATGCATCCAATTTTTGCTCACTTTTGCATTCATTGACCTCATTTTTGCCTCCATTCACTATGAATGTCCAACACTTTTATTTTCCATATTTGATAGAAAATAAGGGAAATTATAGAAAGTTAAAGTGAAGTGATCCTCTGAAGCTCTTAAAAACCCAGCTGTGTGTCCCTCTCGGCCCAATCAGTGTCGGCATGAAGACTCAGCCGGAGTCAAAGTGTCCAGAGCTGCTGGCGAACTACTGCGACATGCTGCTGAGGAAAACTCCGCTCAGCAAGAAGCTGACCTCCGAGGAGATCGAGCTCAAACTCAAGGAGGTGGTGAGTGTCTCTCCTGTTGGCTTCACCTTTTTTATTAAAACATGACTTTGCCTCTCTGATCTCGTCCTTTTTTCGATCTCCTTTCTGTGCAGCTGTTGGTGTTGAAGTACGTCCAGAACAAAGACGTCTTCATGCGTTACCACAAAGCTCACCTGACCCGGCGTTTGATCCTGGACATCTCAGCAGACAGCGAGATCGAGGAGAACATGGTGGAGTGGCTGAGAGTGAGTTACCATTGTTTACTGTTTCTTCTTCTTCTTTTTTCTAAATGATCCAGACACACAGTCATAATGAACAAGCTTGGGATTTCAACTCGTGTGAAGAAGAAACAGATTCAATTTCATTCGTCTAAACACTTTTTTTTCTGCAATCCAGGAAACTCCTCTTTAAATAGTTGCATCAGATAGGAGACTATCAGAAAACGCTTCTTTAAGAAAATTAACTATTAGACAATGCACTAGTAAACCAGTAAATCTGCTCTGTGAGTATCTGGAAAACTGCCTTTTGTACCCTTCTTCACGTGTAAAGGTGTCTTCATCTCTGCGTGTCCTCGCTGTAGGAGGTAGGAATGCCCGCCGACTATGTGAACAAACTGGCCAGGATGTTCCAGGACATCAAGGTCTCAGAGGACCTCAATCAAGTCTTCAAAGAAATGCACAAACACAACAAGCTGGCACTTCCAGGTAACACGCGCACGTCCAGTTTTCATCATCCAGATGTCTTCTATGCAAAGCCCAGAACCTTAAGTTCACGTCCTGATTCCTTGGAAAAAAACCCCCAAAAAACACTTGTGGTGTGTTTGTGGTCAAAGGAGCCGTTTCCACAGCTGCACTTGCTTCCCTTTTTTTGTGTCCTGGCCGCACAGCCGACAGCGTCAACATCAAGATCTTGAACGCCGGAGCCTGGTCGCGCAGCAGCGAGAAGGTCTTCGTCTCCTTGCCCACCGAGCTGGAGGACCTGATCCCCGAGGTGGAGGATTTCTACAAGAGGAACCACAGCGGCCGCAAACTCCACTGGCATCACCTCATGTCCAACGGCATTGTGAGTGTCTTCCTCTCTCACGCCCTCTGCGTCAGCGCTCTGCGTCAGCGCTCTGCGTCAGCGTCATGGTAACGGCATGTCGCCTTCTCGCTTCAGATCACCTTCAAAAACGAGGTGGGCCAGTACGACCTGGAGGTGACCACCTTCCAGCTGGCTGTGTTGTTCGCCTGGAACCAGAGACCCAGAGAGCGAATCAGCTTTGAGAACCTCAAACTGGCCACGGAGTTGCCCGACGCTGAGCTGCGCCGCACACTCTGGGTCAGAGCACTCCCCCCCGCACACACGCACACACACACACACACCCCTTCACATTTGATTTGATTTGATTTTGCTTTACTTGATCTTTCTAGAAATATTTACTAATTTCTATTGTTTTTATTCTCTTCTGACTCTCTCTAACTCATTACTAATTACTTCCGAAGCTGCGGCTTCATCTGTAGGAAGTGTGGTTGAAAGACGGGTTTTGATTGGCTGACATGCTGCCGCTCTGTCCGCGTCCCTGCAGTCCCTGGTGGCGTTTCCCAAGCTGAAGAGGCAGGTTCTGTCCTACGAGACGCCCGTCAACTCGCCCAAAGACTTCACCGACAGCACGCTCTTCTACGTCAACCAGGAGTTCTCGCTCATGTACGTTATGGCGTCACATCAAGCTTTTGGCTCGAGTCAGCGCCTCTGCTTCAGATACGAGACAGAAAAACTGTATCTGATCTTTTCTTAGCAAAAACTCCAAAGTCCAGAAGCGCGGGAAGATCAACCTGATTGGTCGGCTGCAGCTGACCACGGAACGGATGAGGGAGGAGGAGAACGAAGGCATTGTTCAGCTCAGGATTCTCAGAACTCAGGTGCACACGCATGCACGCACGCACACGTACACGCACACACAAAATGAAAGCTTTTTATTAATAGTATTTAACAGGATGTGAAAAACATGTTGATATTTTCCTTAACGCTCTGTTTGCTCTTTTGACGCATAAAAGTTTGGGAGTGTTTTAATTCAAGATAGTTTTGGTACGTAGGTCTTGTAGAAATGTCAGCAGAAGATGTTTTGAAGATGTTTTTTCACCAAAGGACCTTCAGACCTTCATCCAATGAGGCTGTTATAAGGCTTTAAAAAAATGACCAGCCAGGTAATCATGTTTTGTACTCGTGTGTCGTCCCCCCCCCCCCCTCCAGGAGGCCATCATCCAAATCATGAAGATGAGGAAGCGAATCAGCAATGCGCAGCTGCAGACGGAGCTGGTGGAAATCCTGAAGAATATGTTCCTGCCGCAGAAGAAGATGATCAAGGAGCAAATCGAGTGGCTGATCGAGCACAAGTACATCAACAGGGACGAGACGGACATCAACACCTTCATCTACATGGCTTAGAGGGCGGGCGAGCGAGCACGGGATGGGGGGGGCGTGCACGGGATGGAGGGGGGCGGGGGGCTGCTCTGTTCTGTTCTGCTCTTTCACACCTGGCCGCCTCGCAGCACGTCAAAGAGACCAAAGGGATGTGTGTGTGGAGAGGAGGGGGCGTGGCCACGGGCCGGATGATGCTGACCTACATACTTTGGGCCGTAAAAAACATATTTTTTTGTTTTTGGTGTGTGTGTGTGATGAGTCGGGGACGGTTTGTCTCTACATGCTCCGCCCCCTCCAGAAGAAAACAAACTCATGACATATTGGACTGAATCCTTCCTGCCTTACTTTGATCAGCGACAGAGGAGGAGCAGCGAGGAGGAGGGAGGAGCCGCGTTAACCCTTCGCTTTGTCCCTCCGGCTCGGCGTCTGTTTCCTCTTTTTTTTTTTTTCGGAAACTGGGAAATGCAAAAAGATGCAAAGAAAGCTGCCATGGAGGACGTGGACGGAGAGACCTGAGTTCAAAAACTACCGAGGAGTATTTTGCCAAATTGCGCGCGTGTGTGTGTGTGTGCGCGTGCGTGCGTGTGTGTTTGAGTGCATGGTGTGTATCTGGTCTTTTAGATGTGTGTGTGTTTGCACTTTTCAACAGCATGCTGCTCAGTGAATCTTTTCTCCTATTTTTTTTTTCAGTCAGTTAAGGGTCTCTCTCTCTGTCTCTCTCTCTGTCTCTCTCTCTCTCCCCCCCCCCGCCCCCCTACCAGATGAAGTTGAAACTGTCTAGAGACTCTTTGTGTGTTTGGAAAAATGATCATAATGCAAAACTATTTATTTGTAAAGACCCATGAACATTTTGCGAGATTAAAAACCAGCTGAATGTATCAGAGAGGAGACGTCTCTGGAGTTGTGAGCAGGTACGACAGTAAAGAATAAACTAATCACACAAGTTTCTCACCTCTTTGATCATCTCTCAGCTTAAATAGAAAAAAAACTTGATTAAAAGAAATTGGAGGGAAACACTTTTTCTCAGCATCATGTCAGTATAAGGCTTTTGTAGGCTTCATGCAGATGTGGTGATGTGGGACTTTGAAAAGGAATCCTCATCGTTCTAGTCGGTCATCCCTGATTGCAGGTTGCATTTTTGCGAAATTAAATTATTATAAATTATCTAAAGCGACGTAAATGTGTAGCATTAACATCAGCTATTCAGTCCAGTCTTTGTTTTATGTGCTCACAATCCAAACCGTTTCTTCCTGAACATAATAGATCAATGATGCGACTGTTTCAGTTTAAAGTCTCGTTGCAAAAAAACATTGTTCCACTGAGGTCTGATCTGAGGATTTTGAAAAGTTATGTGTCTCAGTAGCTGTGAAGCAATCTCTGACATTGAGAGGAACACGAGGTCTTCCTTCCTTTCAGTGACAGTTCCGCTGCGTCCTGATGCAAACGTGTAAACGTGGCATCGCTGAGACCATCAGGGTCCAGTTTATCAATCAAATCTGTGTCTCATTTGAAATGTATGTTTGCTGTTCTGCAGAGTTGAGATGCAGATTTTTCTCTTTGAGCAGCTTCTTACCACAGTGGAGGCTCAGGATGGCTTCAGTGACAACTACATACAGCCCATAATAACCACATTTACACTCAGTTACAGTTGTTCCACCAGCCTGTTTCTCTGAAAAAAGACACACAGAAAAAGACATTTCTGACTTGATGGATGAGGAAAATATTTGGTGCTGCTGAATTAATTGTTGCAAAGTGAAACATGGACCCAATAGTATGAAAATAGGCCAATAGGTTGGCCAGTGATTAGTTTCTGTCTGTTGATAGAAATAATTATTTGGTGAAATATTTTTAAGGTATATAAACCAATCCCACACACATCTAGAGATACTACATTTTTATTTCTTTGCTGATTCTTTTCACAATTGTTTCCAAATTAGTATGATAATTCATCACTGAGTGACACTTTGCAATGACAAGGAAATACACACAAGTACAAGACAAGAACTCCTGACTCTACGATGCATCACATTGCTGTTGGAATTCGGTGCATCCATAAAAACGGCATCTTCAATTGTAATAATGGCAATGGATAATCCTAAAACTGACAGATTAAAATGGTGAAATGTAAAGGCTGTAAGTGCCCAATGAGATTAAAAAACAAAAACAAAAACATGATGAAATTACCTGTACACAATTGTGAGATTGTGACATAATGAAATAATTATAAAATCCAGATTTGAAATAATGTAAAAGCTCCTCCAAGTTCTCTGAGGAGTCGCAGTTGGTTATGACCAGACGACTACCTGAAGATATCACAATAACCTTTACATAATTTTACATGCAAAATGCATCAGTTTCATGGTGGTTGTATACAGTAATAATGTACGAACACCATTAGAAACTTGTGAAAGATAGATAAAACTGTCTCTGGATGTTGTTGGCTAACTGTGTGTCAAAGACTGGAAACAGCTCGGCTCTGGCTCTGCGCGATGCCAAACACACAAACAATTAATCTTTTGACTCCCTATTGCATCACGGAGCAGTAAAAGGTCAATGAACTGCAGTGGTCCAGTTTGTCTTCACTGGACCGTGGAAAGTTGACTGATGAGGGAGACAAAGAGCGTTCACACTTATTAGTGGTTTGGTTCCTTTGTGGGGAAAACACCACAGAAGAAGAGTTCATGATTGGCACGTGGCAGGTATGTTGTGGTTGTTGGAGACATCAGATGCTGTTAGACCTTTTTGTAAACAGGCTAAAAGTCGCCACAATAATCCCTGTTCTAAGTCTTCTGGCCTTTCCACTAATTTCTAAAATCAACTGATACTTCTCAGCATAAAATTCTAATCAGGCAGAATATTTGGCCTCATAACAATAAAAAAAAAGGGTGTAAACTTGTAACTGTAATAATAATGACACGGCGGTCGGCCGAGGTCACTCTGACCCGACGGTTTCGTGCCTCTCAGATGTTTGTGAGCACCGAGCTGGTCACTATGGAGACGGTGATGGTTCCGGGGAGGTCGTTGTCACGGTGATCACCCTTGTCCCTCAGGTGGAGCGTCTGCTGGAATTGGCCTTGTTCGGCCGGCAGCGTCACCTGTCCCAGGAAGGAATCCATCAACACGTTGTGGTTGTAGATCTGGCGGACGCAGGGAGAGAAGAGGAGGTCAAGACGTTTACTCTCACACACTAACACACAGATACAACATCACCGCAACCACACACACACACACACACACACACACACACACACACACACACACACACACACACACACACACACACACACACACACACACACACACACACACACACCTCGATTCTGATTGGCTGGTTGGACTTCTTCCTGTAGAAAAGCCCCTTGGTGTCGAAGGCGGGGCTGCGTGTGTCTTTATGGACTGGCGATCGAACCTTCTCTCCTTCACAACGGATGATCACATACGGGTCCGACACTGTAACACACACACACACACACAAATACAGAGCAGCTGCTAAAACAGCATTCTGGTTTCTGGTGTATCAAATTTAAGAGTTCCATATCAGGATATAGTTTTATATCTTTTCCATGTCTCTTAAATTTAATATTTGCATCCTTTTTGGGCATTGTTTTTTCTTTCCATTGGTTCCTCAATAGATTAAAACCATTGAGCGTTAAAACTCACATTGACTGCAAGGCTGCTACTGCCATCTACTGGTAAGAAGATGCGAGAGCTTCTTCTCACAAACTAATAAAACCATCGGCAAGTGTTGGCGTTTGGAGATTATTGACATTATCGTGTGGCAGCGATGAGCTCCCCGTCAGAATAAGACAAGCCTGCAGTACCTCCGTCCGAGTCTTGTCCTGCGAGTCCGTTTGCCTGAAGTATGTGAACCTGAGTGACCAGAGAGGGGTAACCACACAACCCAGACCAGCAGGTCTGTGGAGGCTCGTCCTGAGTCAAAGCCCTGCAGAGAGAGAGAGAGAGAGAAACGCGTGAAACGAAAGAAAAGGTCACTGAAAGTCTGAGGAGCCAAAACACATATTTTGTTAATGCTTTGAGGCAGTTTGGATCTAAAAAGAAACGAGTTGGACTCCAGTGTTTGACCTTTTTGACCCGTTTTGTTTTTACCTGTAGCCTTTGACATTTTTGAATGTGATTTGTCGTATTATATGTAAAAGTGTTTTGAAATTCAATCCAAGTACCAGCATGGGGAGACAAAGGTAGTATTTTCCAGAGCTGCACAATGTATCATTTGAGCATGGTCATCGCAACGTACGTGTGCGCAATAGTCACACTGCAGGTCCAGCAATGTAGGAGGCAAATGAACTCAACGAGTTGTCATCTAATTTCAAGGGTGCCTGACAAACACTGCACGCAGCGATCCACCAATCACAATCATTCTCAGGCAGTTTGCCAAAGCAGACCACTCCCCTGTTCATGGAGCGAGTCATTCGCTGCTGGCAACAACATTGAAAAATGAGCAGAAAATCACAGAAAATGGAGACTTGTGTCCAAAAAGGAAAGTTCTATTCAAGTCAACTAGTGAACATTCCTGTATTGTTTCATATCGCAATATGTATCGCAGGGTTCCAATATCGTGCAGCCACATTATTTTCCAAATAATGATTCAAAAACCTCCTTTCCAACCTGCAGTCGGACGGCACGTCGGTGAAGATGCGGAGCAGGAAGTGTCCCTCCAGGCCGGGCTCGAAGGTGCTGGGGACGATGACGTAGCGACCCTGCTTCAGCTCGGTGCGCAGGAACACCGACCTGGAGTTGATGTAGATGCTCCCGCCCACTTTCTGCTGCGTGACGTGCATGCGGTACGTCCTGTTCAGCTCCACCTGCGCACGGAGAGCGAGCGGCACTTTTCACTCCCTGTCATCAAACTCAAACACAGGGATGAAGGTCTTGAAAAGGCGGACGCCGCTGACCCGGTGGATGTCAAAGCCAATGGGCAGGTTTTCTCCACCGCCAGCGCTTCCAGGTGCGGCTCTGCGGTCTTTCTGCTGCAGACAGATCAGCACCTCGTCCTCCGGCTTCTTCACGTCAAACACGTACTGCCGTTAAAAAAACAGCTCAGTCACGCTGGTCTTTTGTTTCATCTTGTTATTCGTGGTCTGAGGGAGATAAAACACACCTGTGGGTTCTGGAGGAAAGTGAGCTTGTTGTTGGCGCAGCCACCGCTCCGGTTGAGCAGCGGGTCGTCGTGGCGGGACCACGAGCCGCACAGCACCGCCTCCTCCCAGGTCTTGTGGAAGCTCAGGTAGGAGGTGTTGATGAGACGACAGAGAATGAGGTCCGTGAAGTTCGCGATGAAGTCATCAAATGTCATCCTGCCAGAGGACAGGGGAAAAGAAATCGGACGTTCTGAGTTAACGTAACCAGCTGTATTCATCATGCACTTATAAGGTTACAAAGTCAATTACTGTTGGAGCCAAAATATTTATTTTACTTTGGACAAAATAACGGTTTGATTGTTTGTTTGTATTTTATTAACGGCGGTTTGCGCTCGTGGCCACGCCCCCTCATCACTGTAGGCAGGTGACTGCAGCACCTGCACTACATTAACATCGTGAATGGGGCCGGCAGCTCTCTTGAGTGGAACGCAGCGATACAGTTTTAGACCGCTGTCAAGCCTTGTTTGGATTATGAGTTTTTGGAGTTTTTTATCATTTGTGTGGATGTGGAAGTAACCCGTGCCGCATTGATCACCGCATGTCCCAGACCATTACTAAATCCACGCTTGGGCGCGTCAACTGAAGCTATTCCATCAAGAGCAAAGCCCGATAGTTGATTGGAAATATTGCGCTTTTAATTACATTTCTAAAAAGTACCAAATGAAACATCCATCTATGGGCACTTTGTTGATTTACACAGCACCGGGCAGCAGGAGAAAGGAGAAACTCCCTTTAACAGAAGAAACCTTAGAGCCAACGTTGGGCTGCCATCTGCTACAACTGGTCGGGTTTAGAAAAAAGACAAAAACGAAGAAGGAACGGAATAAGAGACAAATGAGGCAGGGAACAATAAATAAATAAAGGAGTAAATAAAATAAAATACAATCAAATATCGAGACCAAAAGCGCACCAGAAAATAATGAGGAGATGAAATTGGTGAAATGACCCATAATTTAGGCAAAAACAATCCCCTCTTTAGAGACCGGAGAATATCATAAAGCCACATCACTGCTGGATATAAGATTCAGACATTTGACGTCCACCAACAGGGGGCATTGTTGCTCACCAAAACTCGCCATCGTCCTGCACGGTGAGGCCGATCCTCTCCCTCTCACTCTTGCTGACTTTCTGCCACTCCTCAGAGCTGCAAACATTCAAAGGGTTGATTGTCACGATATTTCCAAAGAGGCCAAACGTCTGAGCGAGCACGTGGTCGAATGAAAAAGGTCGGCACTGGTTTGTCGACAGCAGACTCCGCCTCCTCACCTGTCACTCCAGGGTCCGTTCCACTCCCTCTGCCCCCAGGGGTTTCTGATGCGGATCATGGTGAGTTTGTCGGAGCGGAAGTACGCCATCAGGCCGTGGCCGAGCCTCACCCGCCGCACGTCTGTCACGGCGTACGCGTGTCCCTTCACCAGCCCACAGGACAGCTTGGCCTCCATGTCGGCCTCGCTGTGCGCCTGCAGACCACCCGTCCATCGCTGGCTCATTCATCCCACTGGTGTGTGTGTGTGTGTGTGTGTGTGCGTGTATGTGTGTGTGTGTCTGTCCTCACCCGGATGGAGCAGCTGATGAGGCCTCCTCTCTTGTGAACCTTCATCACTCTCTCAAACAGCTCACTCCGTTTCTCTTCGTCGTCCTTCACCTCGACCTTGGTCAGGTCCATGGGCTCCGACACGCCGCCGGTGAAGTCCATGAGGGCGTCGGCCGTGTTACCGCCGTCCAGCGCCTCGTAGCATCCGTACAGCCTGTAAAAACGCTCGTCAGCTCGCATGCTGGTTTGGCGGCTTTTCCTCGGGGCGACCTGAGTGCTTACTTGGCGTAGGCTTTCTCCACCAGTGCGCTCCAGAACTCGTTGCTGTCATTGGAGTGGCAGTAGAGCAGATCTCCGTTCACTGTGGGCAGCCGGTCGTCGATCACCACGTCCACCCACTCGCCAAACTGCCAGAACCGGAAGTGGAAGATCCCGGCGTAAGACTCGGGCTTCTCCTTTTCCCACTCTTGGTCTTTCCAGTCAGGAATCACCTGAAGCGTTGAGATGTAAAACAAAAGATGAAGTCAAAATGTAAAAAAGAAAATCGGTGTCCCCAACTGACTTCTTGGGTCTTTGCAAATACAATATTTCAAATGAGACCTGGTCAACATAAACACGCCCACACACCGATGATTGGTAAGATTTATCACGGCATCCAAGTTCTACTCAGAACCTTGTTCTTTATACAAGCATTTTTTTGCTTCCTTAAACCCAACTAGTGAGCAAACACATCCATCTCCATACACACCAAAACCACTGCTTGTGTCAATACTGTCGGATGTATTATATATATTTTTTATTTGCACCTTACTTCCTGGAGCACGTTTTTTACGACCTCAGAGATCTCATAATTGAAAAATGATGTGATGTTTGTGTACTTTGATAGTATTTAGTATTTATATAAGAGCAGGGTTGTGCTATTGGTTCAGTCTCTGCACAGATGGATTCATAAGGAAACTCAAGAGAAAATGTAGAAAAATTTCATTGAAGTAAAAAATAATAATAATGGTGCCGCTTTCCATCAACAACGTGGCAATAAGACAGCAGTTCGATTTTTTTGTCAATTCAACTCAAACACTGTGATGTTGCACCCTCCCTACCTACAAACGTCCCCAGCAGCTCTCACTGAGACACAGACTGGCTCCGTGCGTGTGCGTGTGCGTGTGTGTGCGTGTGCGTTTGTTCCCAAAAGTTTAAACGCATCAGGTTTTCCATTTGTTTCCCCACAACTAACCCTGAGTGTCAACTTTTACCGAGGGAGCATCATCCACCCGCACCTGATGGGAGGATCCCCAGTGACCACCCGTTAATACTGGCATCCTCTTACACACACTCACACTCACACACAGTCGTTTTTTTTTTGTGAAGTGAATGATATAAATAAATAACCGATCCATTGAGCCACGAACAGTCAAGCTTCTACGGCTCCTCAGGAGACTCCAAGAGTTCCCTCTCGTACGTCACCGGAGCCTCCTGTTGCCTAGCGCCCTCACACATCACCCACCTCCTTCACACCTTTCACAAAAGTGTTTTCATGTGATATTCAGACATTTCAAACCAATCCTGCAGCTCTCAAATGACCAGCGATGCGTTGCGTAATTCTAAAGTTACTCCAGTTTTCGGCCATTAATTCTCCTCTGTGTTAGCACAAAAATACTCACATTCAATGGAAAACATGCGTACACGCGGTAAAGATATTTGGTGTGTGTGTAGGTGGGTAGAAATGAGATTGTTGCAAAAAGATGTTTATGAATACAAAAGAGTAGCCTGAAACAGATCCTGATGAAAACTTTTGCATCGATCTCATGTCCTAATGCTCGCTCGCTCTCTCTATCTCTCTCACTGTATGTGGCAAACTAATCAATGTTTCCTAACCAAAGCTGCCTTAGGGCGGGGGGGGGGGGGGGGG
>CAESWR010001234.1:6844-20274 GCA_903171835.1 Mullus surmuletus
CCCATCTAAAAGGCACACTGGCTCCATCTGTGTGAATTTTGTCTCACATAGCAGGTTTCCACACACACACTTTAGCAGTCAGAATTACTCACATCAACATGGAACTAGAAACATTTCAAGAAAGAAGACATTATGGACATCATGTGATTTTAAATGAATGGTATAGGTGCAAAGATGAAGCATTTGAAATGCGGCAGGTACAGAAAAATAAATATATACAAACTAAATGCACCCAGTGAAGCATTTTATTTGGTGATATATCAACACTAAATAAATGCTGCATATTAACGTCATCACAGTGATCCACTCTTTCCGCTCTTTAGTGATTCAGTGAAAAGAAAATGTGTTGGTGCTGAAGGTATTCTGTAAGCACTGAGCACCATCTAGTGATGTTTACTAATGCAGACAAAAAAAACTGGGAAGTGTTTTTTAGAATTTAGAGGGTCTGAGAACAAATTTGGGACGACGAAAAAAAAGACTATGGGAATAATTTGTTCTTTATCACTACATGCATCATTATTAGTCTAAAGTCATCCCACTTACTGATTATTTAGATCCATATTAAGCTATTGACTCCCACTTTCTGTTCTTTATTTGCACCAAATCTTACTTAACTGATTAAAATTGTCAGCAACCTGGCCTGCAGAATAAAAGTCTGTTACCATAGCAGCCGGGAGCAAATCACACTATCTTTAGAAAGCCAATCAAAAGACTCTTCTTGCCTTTGTGCCATATGTGAAGAGCTCACTCACTCTAAATTGCTGTTGCATTTTATCCGTTCACTCCCAAAGAAGCTCACTAGTAGGATATAAAGGAGGGAGAAACTGTTCTTTGGATCGAACTTATTTAATGTCGCCGTGGCACATGCAGGCTTTGCGTGTGTGTGTGTGTGTGCCTGGATGTGGTTGAATGTGAATGAATAAGAGCGTTCTAAAAGTGTTAGAGCTGCGCTGCATTCAATTATCACTGTACTGAGTTCATCTGTGCTATTATTTCTGCAAGCACGCAGGTCCTCATTTCAAAAACTGGCTGCTCATTGGAATTTTGGGATTGTAAAGTTAATGTATTCCAGTCTGTGGGATTTCTGGATTCATGCGAAAAGCCCGGGTGAGGGTTTTATACACAAGTGGCTTTCTAAAGGCCCTGACAAATCGTGCTCCATAAAGGCCTTGAAAGTGTTATCTTTTCACCAGACACGTGGTTCTGCTGAGCGAATTTCTTTCCCTTTCAAAAGGCTTTTATGTATGTGCATCTTCATCTTCGCTCCACCAGAAAGACACTGCTTTCGCCTCTTCCGCACCTGGCTGGCACGGAGCAGGATGTGGCAGCTAAGGTGACTAAGTGATGCCACGTGGGTTTGCTGTTGAAAACAACCCCAATTGTTTCATACGAACAATAGCTAAACTCTCCTGCCTAGTTTAAACTAAATACAGACGCCCCCAAAGCACCCATGAATTGCATAGATTAAAAACAGATTATTGATTCAAACACAAGCCTGTTTGTGTGGCATAAACAAAACCTAACTGTTTATGTAATCAGCCACCGCTGTCAGTCATTAGCGCAGTGAGGAGAGAGCAGTTGGAAGTGAACAATATTTATTGAGGGTAGCAGTGCACTCCCACCCTCCACTAGGTGGAGCAAACTACATTCTGAACGGTTTCTGCAATCAGACCTCTTGTTTTTGTTCACAGCAGACGTTATGCAATGTTTCTTTGTTTGTAATCCAAATAAATGACAATTCTACAGACAACATTCAGCTGGATTTGGTATCTGTGTTGCAGGATTGCATCTGCTCAGATGTTTTGTCTCTTAATGTTGCTCTCAGCTTGAGGCCTGTGCTGAAGTAGTAGCAGAGCACAAAGCATATTTAATTGCATTAAAAAAAGAATTGATAAAGCCAAAACTGTGCTGTTATTGCCAAAGAAACATAACTTACAAGGGTTTCATGGAATCAAATTGCAATTTATTAATCAGTAATATTATGCCCTTAAACTTTATCCAACGTTGTTTGAAAAAACCAAAATAACCTTCAATTGTGCGCAAGTGAGAACATACAAGCTACTTAAACATCAAAGAATACATTAAATACGGACTGAAAATGCCCATTTGAAATAACGCAATAAATTTAGAGAATTATTTTTCAAAAAAGAACCAAGGCATATATCTGTGTAGAGATGTGTTTTTGAGAGGTTCTGGGTGGTCCATGCATGAGTATGAAATGTTGCCATCCTCCTTGAGTGGAGGGTGAGACTCGTGGTATATAAACTCCCACTCTGACTCTGCTCCCATTACTCTGGGTCTGGAAGGGATAGCTAAGAAGCCGAGGATGAAGCTCCTTTTTCTGGCTGCCTTTGCACTCTTTGTGCTCTCCACCTTTGACAAGGCTGACTCCTCAGCTTATGACAAAATAGTTGCCCACAGCCGCATCAGGGCAAGAAAGGAAGGGTAAGTAGATGAGTATTTCTTTTTTTGATACTTTTTGTGGGATTTTGTGTCATGTAATTTAATTGTGCATGCATGACAGACATTTGTAGCTCTAATTTTGCACATATGCATCTTTTTGCATTTTTACACAAAATCTGCAGCTAAATTTCTGATTTAGCTGCTATTTCTCTTGAATGACTCTTTGAAAAAAGCTCTAATCTGATACTAATGAATAGTATTGTTACTGAACTCAAATCTGATTTTCATTATAAATACATTACAGCCCTGCTTTTTTGCACACATCCCCCATATGTGGATGTCATTACTCAGAAAATCTGAATGTCTTGTTTCAGAAGGAGCAGTGATCATTGCCAAACAATTATTCACATTTGACAGTCCAGTGTCTTATCCAGCAGGGCTGCTTGTCACATCATAATTCATGTGCAAATTCCATAGTTTCACACTCAAATATTTCATCTGATGATTAATGCTCCGTCTCTTCTTCACCCGCCGTGCTCCTAAGACCCAATGTCTGCGCGCTCCAGCAAGTCATGGGCACCAAGAAGAAGTACTTCAGCACGTGTCGTAATTGGTACCAGGGGGCCATCTGTGGAAAGAAAGCGTAAGTGGCATTCCCGTGTCTCCGGCAGGCCAACTTGCTTCTCCCGTTTACAACCAAATTTGATGGCATTTAGATGCATTCACTATTATATGATTCAGTGTTCACGTTTCTCCTCGGTGCCTGTTCCTTTTCCTCTTCCTCCGCTCCTATTAGGGCTTCCTTATAAACTTAGATTTTTCCATAAAGACACACATCTGCTATCTTACTCAAAGACATTTTTTTGCGTGGAATGAAAAACACATGTATGGATGCGACCCTTGACTGTCTGTATTGACAACTGTCCTGTTCGATTATATAGTCTATGAGTAGGGGGTTTTCATAACTTAGGAAGCCTGGTCGTCCTTGGATGCCACTGTGGTGAACCACTGATTCCAGGATATGATGTGGCTGCAAAACTCCAACTGTATTCATGAATGGAAAAGCATTCAGCCCAATCATTCCGGACAACTGCCTCTTTTTTTTTTCTTATTGTTCCAGGAGTCTCAGCACTTTTATATTAAAATGTGGATATAAGCCATGCCTTCTTTTGCGCTCCCTCTCCCTCTCCCCCTCCCACCCTCTCTCCCCTTCCCGCAATCTCACACACATGCACACATACACTATGCCCTCCATGGAAATTGAGCCATGCCAACACATGAACAGGCTTAGTTCTCCATGAAGAATGCACTCTGCTCGCTTAACTTGGCAAATTAGAATGTAAGAAACTGCCAAGGAATGTTATCTATTTCAGTGGGAGCCCAAGGATTTACTTTTTTTTCCTTTCTTTTTTTCCGACAGGCAACTATGGAATCAATCAAAAGACAGTTAGGCCAACGTTGAGATCACTGTCTTGTGATTTACACCTGTTAATGTCTGCTAATGTCTCTTCCAAATTTCCAATGAGGGCTCAACCTAAGCACTAATAGTTTTGGTTAAACAGTTATTTCTTGGAGACAGACTGTTTTATTGGCCTCATTAGAATATCTTTTCAACTGAAATCTGTTGGTGAAAATAAACATTGGTTTATGACAAGCATGGGATGACACAGAAAGCAATACACATGCATTTAAATCTTAGACTCTTACGCTTCCAAAACACATAAATTATGATGACAGAGCTCCTACTACTTTCCAAAACCAAACTATCCTCCCTTCTTGTCTAATGATCACAATGGTAGAGAGTAGAGAGAAAACATCTTTGCCTCGGGGCAAAGATTTTAGCACCTTTATTCACAGCTCCAAAGTATTTACAGCCCATTAATACCAGAACATATTATTCTAAATGCAATTTTGAAACTTCAGGAGTTTTAATGGCCTGCTGAGAAAGTTCATGTAGTGAAGCGGCAGATGAGCATAACCACCTTGAAGATATAAAACCAGCTGACCAAGATGATGTACTGCGCTGTGTATCCAGTTTCATCTTTTAGTCTGTGGCTTAGTCTAACTTTATTTAGCTGATCTGCATATTTGTTTTTTCCCACTAAGGTTCAGTTCAACAGAACAGTCAGGCTTCCTCACTGCCCATTAGCAATAGATTGTATTTGAATGCAACCACATAGTCCGACCAAGTTATCGTGATTCTGGAACAGTTCTTTCATAGAGACGCTGACAAGTCAAAAGTTTCCAACTGCAAGGCCAAACAAAATCCCTCTGTGTGGGAGAGCAATGTAGCGAGGTTTTTGCTGAGTCTGCCCCATTGGGGCTTGTGTGATCTCATCCCAGTCCCACTGACTCCATTCAACTTTGATTCGAATATATCTGTGTGAGAAGTGCAGTTAGCCATAACCCCGGAGCCTTGGTCTGTTCCCTGTCTGAGGCATCAACAGTGTGTACAGATGCGAAACAAGACACTGCAGAATGGTAACAAGTCTCTACCCGAACACCCCTCGTCTGAGCCAGTGACTCAAAGTTGAGTCATTTCTTGCTCGTGATTGCAGCATATCAACACTGCTACTGTCTGCGGAGCATTGGTGCCAAGATCATCAGCTGCAGTCACTAAAAATGATTTTTAATCCAAGTGTGATCAACAGCAACAACAACACATTTTTTGAAAGAATCAGACTTATCAATAAGAATGCCGGAAGAGCTGCTGCTGTCCAGTCTGTACCACTTATGTCTTACTGAAGCTTTGCTGTGGTGAAGGTTTCACATGAGTAAAACCAGTGTTGAGTAAAACCAGCCCTCCCATGCACCGTTCATTCCCACACACAGTCCAGTGTAATTCTACTGCTGTATTATACGAGTGTGAAAATTAGTAAAACGCAGGTATTTGATTATGCTCTTGCACTTTATTGTGATTATATTAGTCATGAAAATCGCGCCAAGCATGAAAAAAAAATGGATAGATTGCAACAATGAATTCCCCCGCCAAGTCTGCATGTGGCATTGTTTACCCCTAATAGCTACATCTGTGGCATTCTTGATGTCTTGTGGGAGGTTTTTATTGTCGTATTCCTTAGCTATTTGAGGTGAAACGTACATCTCCACATTTGGTTTTCCACAAGCTGAGACAATGGGGCGGCCCAACATGTTCGAACCTGCTGACACAGGGGGGCTCTCACCATATTTCTATTCAGCAGCTGTATTTAACTATCCTCCTCAGGCCACAATATCCACCGTAAATGAAGAGGTGGAACTGCTCCTCTTTTGCAAAGCCAAGAGAAAATTCATATTTTTCATTTGTGTCTTGTAAACAGAAATCAAATTATTAGTATCTTGATCCATAAAGGTCTCTGTGAAACTGTAAAAACCAAATCATGTTGTTTTTCAAATGAGTTCAGCAGTTTCCATACATGCATCAAACATCCTTTTAATGATCTTTGTGTTAAGCAGAGTTTCCTAAAACTCAACCCTAATTACGCTGTGGTTTTTTCAGGGCCAGGGTCTCTAATGTTTCTGAGGTTAACCAAATGCCAAGAGTCCAAACTAATTGTTTAGCTTCAAAGGGGAGGTCTCGGCAACATAAATATAGTACAGTAAAGTTAAAATAATCCTTGAGGCACCCTTTCCATTAGGTTTTGGCCGGAGCTGTTGGATCACATGGTCTGTTTTTAGTAATGAAGGAGATGATCAGTCA
The DNA here is from genome assembly GCA_903171835.1 of Mullus surmuletus. Classification (NCBI taxonomy): domain Eukaryota; kingdom Metazoa; phylum Chordata; class Actinopteri; order Syngnathiformes; family Mullidae; genus Mullus; species Mullus surmuletus. The sequence continues at coordinate 12,945 of CAESWR010001234.1, forward strand.
CATCTGGAAATACTAAATGCCTAGCACTGAACAGTAATTCTCTTAGTAGCCAGATAAATACAAAATTTCTTTCACTGAAAGAAGCTTACATGCAGCTTTTAAAGGATTTGCCGCTCTTTTAACCCAAATCGCATCTGTGTGTTTTGCTTGCAGGACTGTGCTTTACGAGTGCTGCCCAGGGTACATGAAGCTGGATGGCATGCGTGGTTGCCCTGCAGGTAAAACGTATTAAGTGCTGCATTATAGTTGATTTATAAAGGTCATATGGAGCCTTATGCGCCAACCCTGGCAGTGGCCGTGTGCTATTTTTGCAGTCAGACCGAATAAACTGGAAAAAGATGCCTTCACATTTGGTGGACAGATGTAGTCCCCCTGATGGAGTCACAGATGTTTGAAGGGTTTCCTATTTTCCTTTTCACAGGCTAACAAGTCATGTTAATTTCATTCTCAGTGGCTCCAATCGACCATGTCTACGGCACACTTGGTCTGGTAAAGGCCACCTCAACTCAGCAATACTCTGACATCTCAAAACTGAGGCCTGAGATTGAGGGATCTGGTTCTTACACCTTCTTCTCACCCAGCAACGACGCCTGGGAGCTTTTGGATGAGGTGAGTCCAGAACAAAACACACAGTCCTTAAAAGTTACTTTCTATACTCAGAGTGTGTTGTTTTCTTCGCTTTTCAGAGCGTGAGGGCCGCCCTTGTCAGCAATGTCAACATCGAGCTGTACAATGCTCTGCACTATCACATGGCCAACAAACGCCTCCTGACCAAAGACTTGAAGAATGGCATGACGGTCACCTCCATGTACAATGATCTTGGTCTTCTCATCAACCATTACTCAAATGGGGTGATTACCAACACTTAGTATTACTACAGTAGTTTATTCATAATTGTAGAGTTCTCAGAGGTGTAACACTAAAAGGTACATTGCAGGTGGTGACCGTGAACTGTGCCAGGATTATTCATGGCAACCAGGTGGCCACCAATGGCGTTGTGCACATCATTGACCGCGTCATCAGCGCAGTCGGAAACACTATTCAGGATGTCATAGAAGTTGACGACGACCTGACAACTCTGAGTGTGAGTATGCGATGGGAAAATCAATTGTTTAGGCATTCAAATGAACTTATAAGTGGGAGTTATCAAAGTTGGGAATGGGGAAATGCATGCAGGGTTTGATTTGAACACCTTAAAATGAATTTTTAAGATGATTTATATGTTAAAATTTGCGAAACATCTTCCTTCTGTTTGCAATTTGCCATTATAGGATGTGGCTCAGAAGTCTGGATTGTTGGAAAAGCTGGGTGAGCCTGGACAGTACACCTTTTTTGCCCCCACCAATGATGCCTTTGAGAAGCTGGGCAGCGATGTCCTGGAGAGACTCATGAGCGACCCAGAGGTTCTCAAAGGTAAAGCAGACGTTTATTTTTACAAGGCGGTCTTTGTTCATCAATGTTTGGTCATTTTAAACACTGCAGTGGACACAGTGCCGTGTTGATGTTAACTGTGGCAAAGTAGTTATATTTAAAGATGACGGTATATGTAAAGTAATACAATGATTCCCATGGCTGCATGTCTGCTAGACTGGGTTACCCATGAAAGGATTTTTTTTTTTTACATGTTCAATTCCTTCCAATTTGAAACAGATGAAGCCACAACCGTCTCTACAATGGATCTGGAACTTGCACACTTTTGGCAAGCTGTACCTAACACAGTTGTGCAGAGCAGTAATAAAACAGAGTCTCCAGTTTCAAATCATGCATGTAATTGAGGGTGGAACCTCCAATGCAACAGATGATTTGACACTCTGTAATATGTTTATTTTTCTGAAATTTCAATTTATATAAGCTTTGAGTCAGACCAAGTTTGTGTACTGGAGCAATTCTCTTTTCCTCAAACATTTGCAAGGGTTTATTAGTGTAATCACAGAGCAAAGCTCGCGAAAGCCCTCCCACATGTGATGGTAAACTGTAGAAGAGGCACATCGCAATAGACAGAAACATCGCAGGAAACAGCTGCTTCGCCGAGCATGTCGGCTGGTTTGGCAATAACCCAGAGCTTTTTATTAGCCCTACAACATGCTCTATGATGTGCGATCAAGCAATTTCACATAAACTTGAACAGAACTGTGAAGAAATCGCACATCTTCTCAGTAAAGGACCCGCGGGATCTAAAGGGTCTCCAGGTTCCCAGGGTTCTACCTCTTCAGCTGCAAGTGTAACATGAGGGGGGAAATAAAAACAGCCCATTCGAGCCAAACTGACCAACTTTACATTGAAACATGATTTATCTCAACATCTCAAATGCAATTTTCTTCACTTTTCAGCTCTTCTGAATTACCACCTCCTGGGGTCAGTCCAGTGCTCCGAGGCCATCATGTCTGGCACCTCTTACGAGACCCTGGAGGGCAACAACATTGAAATCGGCTGTGACGGCGAAAGCTTAACGGTCAACGGCATTAAGATGGTGCTCAAGAAGGACATCGTCACCACCAATGGTGTCATCCACCTCATTGACCAAGTGCTCATGCCCGACTCAGGTTAGACCCTTATTTCTAACGTGAAAGGTCCTTTTTGAAAAATCCAGATTTTAATGCTGTCTGGGTTTCCTCTGACACTTAAGCTAAGCAGGTGATGGAGCTGGTGGGAAGCTCCCAGGCAACCTTCGGTGACATGGTGTCCGAGCTGGGGCTCTCTGCCGCCATGAGGCCAGAGGCCGAGTACACTCTGCTGGCTCCCCTCAACGCTGCCTTCAGTGGTAGGTCACAAACATTTTCACTTTCCCTCTCTGCAGGTGGTCAAATGAGGCTCCACACTCAGGCTACAGTAAAGGAAAATACCATTTATTTCACCTTCACTTTCTGACTTACAACACATTTTGGCACATCACAGAGTGGGAAAAACTTTGATTTATCTAGGCTTAATAGAACCGGATTGTGTATCTCCACTCTCAAAATTCCTCAACATCACATGAAGCATAAGTGGATTTTTTTTCCTCAAATAATAACTTACCGGTACATTCAATTAAAGCCAAATAGTTGTATTTATGTATATGGTTGTAAATTAAAGAATGTAGAAGACAGCAACACCTGTAGGTAACATTCAGATCGTAAATTCTTACCTATCATGACACATGATTTGTAGGTTACTACGCATGGTCCACTTCCAGAGCCGTGTAGTAAATCACCGTTAGCAACCGTGTCTTTGCACAGCCAAAATAAGTAAATAATTCAGAATGCTGGTGCTGAAAGACCCTATGCATCTAAATGTATGACCTCACGTGGGATATGGTCCAAAACGTATTCTTTCCACTGCAGATGAAGTGATGTCCATGGATCAGAGGCTGCTCAAGATCGTCCTGGAAAACCACATCTTGAAGAGTAAGATTGTTTTGGGGCAGCTGTACAGTGGCCAGCGGCTGGAGACCATCGCAGGAAAGTTCCTGAGGGTCTTCATCTATCGCACAGTAGGTCTTTTCCTCTGAAGTTGTTCCCTAAAAAAATGCATCTGGGAGCCACTGAGCACACACTTTTTGCATTAGCCCCGTCATTTTGCCCATCAATCTTCATGTCCTAGCAAGGGAACATTATTCCCCTCGCCTCTAACCAGTGGATTATTTCCGCAGGCTGTGTGCATTGAGAATTCCTGCCTGATAAGAGGCAGCAAGGAAGGAAGCAACGGAGCCCTACATCTAATGAAGACTCTGCTCAAGCCAGCAGACGAGAGCATGTTTGAGATTCTCACTCAAAACGGACAGTTCAAGTGAGTACAAAGCAATCTCAGTAACAGTGGATAAGTGTATGAAAAGGTTATATAACACTAAAACCACAACTTTCTGTATCTTTCCATTAAATCCACATGGCGAATATGGGAATGAGAAAGTGCTGTTGCTGCAGTCTGTCCTCGGCGGTTTCTGTAACAGCCAACTTACTGTTTTCGTCTCTGCTGCAGAATCTTTTTGTCTTTGATGGAGGCTGCCGGACTGACAGACTTGCTGAAGCAGGAGGGAGAGTTTACTCTGTTCGCCCCGAGCGATATGGCTTTTGCTGGTTTGAGCAACAGAGACTTGGAGATCCTTAAGAGTAAGCCTCTTAGATTTATCATTTCATGATGCTCATTTAAAAACTCATAAAATATGTCCAGTTGAACGTAACACACAATGCCTGCTTGAGAATTCTTGCTTCTTTTTTTCTTTTTTTACTAAATCAGGTGACATCAATGGTCTCAGAACCGTCCTGCTGTATCACTTCAATAACGGTATCTTCATTGGTGGTGGTTTGGAGACTGGGGTCACCAACCTTCTCAAATCTCTGCAAGGCAGCAACCTCAAAGTGTTGTTTGTAAGTACATAGAGATGAAGAATTTTGTTATTCTTTGATAGTATGTTATATAATACTGTGTGACTAATGTATGTGATCACACCCTTTTTTAAACGTTAATAACCTGCAGAAGAAGCAACTTGCATGCAGGTTCTCTCAAGCCCTCTGTGTTGAGACTTTCTTGCCTATAATTGTTTTTGAACGTCTCCCCCAGGCAAACAACACCATGCAGGTGAATTCCGTCCAAGTCCCTGAATCCGATACCATGGCCACAAACGGAGTTGTTCACTTTGTCAACCACCTCTTGTACCCTGCAGGTATAATTTTCACCCACTCAAAAGTTGTTAATATTCCTATAACTCCAACTCTACCAAGAAACAAACACACTGAGCTGTTTTTATAACCGTTGTAAAGGCCAAACATGTGGTTGACAGACAACTTTTCTTCCAGACATGCCTGTTGGAAGCCAGGACCTACTTACAATACTGAGGAGACTCGTCAGTTATATGCAGATTAAGGTGTCGTATCAAAATAATCAATATTTCATCATCTCATCATTATTCTTGCCCTTGAAAAGGTTATTGAGGGCATGGTAAACTTTTCTCAACACGTGATTGTCTTTTATTCTTTTGGTGGCTGCCAAAATCAAATTACATAACTCAGAAAAAAAAATACAAGACAAGCTCCTGCTTGAAAACCATCTATGCAAACTATTGGGCTTGTGCTTCTCTTCGCTGAATAAAAGGATTTATTCAGTAACATACACAGCAGGATAAATGGACAGCTTGTTTTGCAGTATTTTTCCCCCCAAAATGTTTGATTCCTTGCTGCAATGTATCATTGACGTTTATGCATTTTTATTTTTTTTTAATTTACAGTTTATTTCAGGATTCCAATACCAGGAAATCCCACTGACATTTATGAGTAAGTAGCAAAATAACTGTCTGTGGTTTGTGGGTTTTTTGTAATATCTTTTCAATCTCTTGAGCCACTCTTTGCTGTCATTAATGGCTTTATATCTCTTGTTACCATCAGAGAGGATCATCACTCGTGTCATCCAGGAAGGTACAGTAATGATGATCAAAGATCATCATCATGTGATTCCTATTCAGAAAAGTTAGGCAGTGCAGTTCGTGCACTTTGTCAAACTGTTGCATGCACAAAAAATTGGCCAGAGAAAAAGAGACCCTCTGGCTGTTGAGTCGAAACATGTACGGATCAATCACTGACACTTGTTAGTGTAGATAATTCCAGACACTCATGCAAGTACATGCACTTTGTTGCAGGTGTGGCAGCTGAACTAACATTAAGCTACTGGATATTTCCAGTTGCCTTCAGCAATAACAAAACACAAAATATCATCAATTAATCAAATATGGCCAAAAAAAAAAGAAAATCAATACTTCTAGAAGAATGAGACAGCAGAGGCCCTTTCACTGTGAATCACATTTCTGTCATAGCAACCTTTCTGATCCAGCGAAAGGTCCATTTGTCATGATGGATGCATGCAAATGGAAAGTTCTCTGTGTCGAGGGGGAAGCAGCTGTGGCGATGGTGGATCTTCTCCAGTTCAACAGTGCTGACTCCTCTTCTTCACTTTTATAGTTCCCGATGTGACCAAAGTGACAAGGGTTATCCAGAGTGAGCCCTCGGTTACCAAGGTTACCAGAGTGATCGAAGGTCAGCCCAGAATCACCAAGGTCACCAGAGTCATTGAGGATAAACCAACCATCACCAAAGTGACCCGTGTAGTCACAGGTGGGTGTTTGTGTTGAGAGTCATGCTGATGGTTTTACATCCCATATTTTCTGGAGGATTCACGAGTTCTGTTGTCTGTAGGTCCCCAGTACTCAGTCAGCACCGGTACCACTAACTTAAACCTGGAAGGTAAGTGAAGCCTTTTCCAAAGGGTATTTATTGTCCTAAACTAACTAGTATCCATTTAAGGTATAATTGATGTTAATCGATTTTATGGGTAATCTGTTTCTCTCTCTTTTTCCTATGAAGAAGACTTTTCGGAAATTTCCACAGTCGAAGCGAACTCTAACTTCGACTCTGAAAGACTTACCAAAATGATCCAGGGTGAGTTGCGGTTCAAACCCTCTCGCCGACGAGGAGAGAAAGATCGATTCACGTTGTGAATTGTCTCATGTGTGACTCGTAATGTTTGTTTACCTCTTGCCATAGGAGGCAGTAAAAGAAGAACTTCTCCCCGGAGAGTTCAGGGTAAAGAGATGAGTCGCTCTGACAGGAGCCTGCATTTAAAAAAAACAAAAAAAACAATGCAGATTCTGTTTAAAACACGAGCGAGTTGAGGCAGACGATGCAAGTCTGCCGCTGCACTCAAACAGTCTTCTCCCTACAGCGTACATGTAACCCATCAATCATGGGGGCGTCATTAAAGGAACAGTTTGACGTTTCGGGAAATATCTTGACGTGCTTTCTTGCTGGGCAACAGATGAAGAAACAATTGCTTAAAAATCCATCTATCAGCACTTCTCTAGCTCTCTGATGACAGTGGTTCATATGCGCATTTAAGAAATGAGCCATAACGTGTCAGTGAGCTTTGAAGGTGGATATGATTACCTTTGCATGTGGTGAACAGTTTGTCCTTTGTCCAGTCTTTCTATGTGCAAAAGCTGAGTGTTTTTTTCATTTTTTCCTCATCTAAATCTCTGTTAAAGAAAGTAAGCGTTCATTCGCTAAATGTCAAACTGTTCCTTTAATATGCCGGGTCCACTCTTTGCTGCCGTGCTTGCTCTTGACTAAAAGCTACGCTGTCACCCGTTGCTATGTCACTGCAGCCGCTGTTCACTCAGCACTTTGCAGCAGCCGTCAACCCCAGCTTCCAGGCCCGGAGTTATTGTCATCATTCACCGCCGCTGCTTTGTGTCTCTATGTGGAGAACGATGATGTCGAGGCTTACAGACGGCAAACGCCCACGCTTACATGTTCTCCATTCAGAAAGCCATTAAGTTTTGTATTTTATCTAAATATGTTTTGTCTTT
>CAESWR010001234.1:53995-85026 GCA_903171835.1 Mullus surmuletus
GGGGGGGGGGGGGGGGGTGGAGGACACCGGCTACAGCCCTGCCTCCTCCCTGCATGTGAGCGCACAGCTGAGTAGACACACGGCGAGGAAGGCAGACACCGCATCGCAGGGGCAACAAAGGGACGCGTGGCTCATCCAGGGCGTCAGACGAATACATGATTAATTGAGACAAGTTCGGCTCCACACACAGGCGATTTTTTGATTGTATCCATCCACACCTCAAAGGTAAGAGCCATTGCACCACGTTAAGAAACCTCATTTATGCATCTTTGCTGTTATATCCTATCATATCCCGCTTGTAATAGAGACCTAAACAGGCTCATAATGCGATTATGTGGGTTTTATCTGCTGCAAATGTGTGGTTTTCATTGCTGCATCGATGGAAGTGAGTCAAGCCAGCATGAGCATGAGATGGGTGTGACATGCTACTTAGTAATATGTGTACTAGCAGCAGCAGCAGCTTGTGTATTGTGGAGCGTGCAGGACTGACTGTCAAATTGCGGCAGTTTAATATTTCAGTGTTTGTGTACTTCTTGCGTTAATCAGGGTGTATTAGTATTACACGATCATGGAGCTGGAGCACTTTGATGAACGGGACAAGGCTCAGAGATACACCCGAAGGGGCTCGAGAGGCAACGGGCTCCCCAGTCCCACTCACAGCGCTCACTGCAGCCTGTACAGAACCAGGACACTGCAAGCACTGAGCTCGGAAAAGAAGGCCAAGAAGATCAGATTCTACCGCAACGGGGACCGCTACTTCAAAGGGATTGTATATGCAATTTCTCAGGAGAGATTTCGGTCTCTAGAAGCCCTCTTGGCTGACCTCACAAGATCTCTCTCAGATAATGTCAACTTGCCTCAAGGGGTGCGGTACATTTATTCCATCGATGGGACGGAGAGGATCGCTAACATGGACCAACTTGTGGAAGGTGAGAATTGTATTTGGAGTATTGCAAGTTTGTTAAGATAGAAATCCAGCAAGTTGCATTCTAGAAGTCTTGTAAAATGGTCTGTGATTATTGTTGGACGTTTTTGTGCTCAGTGTTCTGGCTTCTAGTAACATTCCTAAATGAGCCTTCATTTTCTGCAGGCGAAAGCTATGTGTGTGCATCCATTGAGCCCTTCAAGAAGCTAGACTACACAAAAAACGTAAATCCCAACTGGTCAGCCGGTGCCAAGACCGCTGTGTCTATCCGGGACCCCTCCTCCCTTGGAAGCGCCAAGGCTGGGTCCCCAGAAATCCGTGAGAGCAAAGACTTCATCAAGCCCAAACTGGTAACCATTGTCCGCAGTGGAGTGAAACCTCGCAAGGCTGTACGAGTGTTGCTCAACAAGAAGACGGCACACTCCTTTGAGCAGGTCATGACTGACATCACAGATGCCATCAAGCTGGACTCTGGTGTCGTCAGAAGGCTATATACAATTGATGGCAAAATGGTAAGTGTGAAGTTATTACTTACAGTGCTGTCCGCATAACTAATCACAGGTCTAGAGTGCAAATTCAATTGCATTGCCACCAATTTTAAAACATTTATCCCAACAAAATTGACCGCCCGCATTCTGTATCTATGGAGCTATTATGGGATGCTACTAAGTTAGCAGGTTGAAATCTGGCTCCTTGGAAAGTCAGTGACCTCTTGTCACAGAGGCCTCCACAATTGGTGTGTTTGCAAATGAGTGTGTAATTGGCCAAATGGGGAAATCATGTAAAGTGCTTTGAGAACTATTAAGGTAGAGAAGGTGCTGTATAAATGCAGTCCATTTACTTTTTGCAAGTCAGAGAAAGTAGCCTGAGTGCTCTAAACTCAAGAGAGTGCCATTATATCCTGTTTTTTCTACATCATTAATACATTAATTGCACAGAAGGGGAAAGATGCGTTTACTGAGTGGCAGAAGAAGACTGCCACTTGTTAATGCCACAATAATTATCCCTTTTACTGCGTTGCCCTAATACATTTCTGAGGAATAATAGGTATTCTGTGTTTTAGGTCTATTAGCTTGGAAGAACTCCCTTGTATCAAGCAGAATTCTGTCCCTGATTGCAGAGGTTTGCTGTTCTGTTCTTCATTCATCGTGTCTTTGAGAATTACCTATATACCCTAAGAGACACAGCCCAGTAGGCCTGGGAATATTTGGTAAATGTATAATGAGAAAATAGGTTTCTAGGACTCCGTTTAATAATGTGCTGCTGTTTGGTACCAGTACGAGATTGAGTTGACACCAGGCGAGTTATCTCATCAGCCACTGTGCAGCCAAATAGGATCACTATCTCTTATATTGTATTTTCGCATATATTGGAAACAAGTTTCAAGACAATATCTATTATCGAAATGCTGATAACACAGAGATTCTTATTTCTGATCACATTGTACGCAATTCCGTCAACTTTTCTTTACTTCTTAGTCATACAGTGAAGGAAATTATTTTATGGCCTGCTGTCTTTGGATAGTTAAAATGGACACTCATTTAAATTAACTGTGTAAATAAGTTTCACAACATCCCATAGAAAGATGCAGCTCTTTGGCCACACCTATCAACAAACTTACCTCTACTCTGAATTCATATCATTATCATGTACTAATGGGGGGGGCACTCTTCTGGTTTCTATGGCAACGCGGTTTCCTGAGCCGGTTGCTAAGGAACAGCCTCTGCGGCAGAGCAGTGCAGTACTGTTGTCAGGACTGTAGGTGTAGTGTGAGAAGGCTCATAGATGCAGTCAGCGGCAGCAAGATGGAGCACATGGCTGAGCTGTAATCCAGGCTGGGTCCCACTCTGCATTATTGTGTGGAGAGAACAGTTGGTGTTGTCTGCAAATGCATATTATTTTGGGAAATGCAGATTGTTCTGTTGAGGATAGCAGGCCACAAATCTGCTCACTTCTTTCTTTTAGTTGGCGGTTTCACTGTGCGTTGTTTGCATGGCAGTATAATTGTGTGCTCTAGTTTCCATGGTTCTGTCATGCTGTGACTTCAGATGGCCAAACAATTACCTGTTGGCATCAAAAAGGCTGTTTTCATGGATGGTTTGGTGGTAGTTGACCTGCATGCACTTCAGGTCCTGGGACAGAAGTGTTCATTTGCTTATTTAATTGAATTATTTTGCTGTATGAATTTATATTATAGTTACCCACACCAATGTGCAGCGAATAAAGCATACTTTATTATTTTCAATATTTCAGATTAACAAAAGTGCTATCAAAGATAAGTAAATATTAAGCTGTGCTGGTGGCTCCCCTTTGCAAGTGGCGTTGAGTGTGTTCAGTCACAAGAGTCAGGATTATCTCGGCCTAATGGACACACCCAAGTTAATGGTGTTTGGCTGCAGTGTGAACATCAGATTAATGATAAAAAAGAAAACAGACTCTATCCACAGTGATGATAAAAAGCCATAAAGTATAAACAGTGCACAGACACAGCTCTTTGAGGCAATAAAAAACTGCAGTGGCCTGGTGTGATCCTGGTGCTCTGTGTGGAATTGAGCGTTGAGCATTTGCATGACTGAGTAGCCTTAAAGGAACTTGGCCCATGGCATTCCAATCCCCAATGTAATGGATATGGCTCCGCACCCTAATTGCAATATGTACACCACCAACTTCTGTGTGTTTGAGTCAACTCCGTTTGTTGAAATTGATGTCAACATCCACCCGAGGATACATCCTGGCTTGACATCAACTCATGAAAGCACAAGCTTAATTCTCCACGGTGAAATAATCTATCAGTAAATGTGCTGAACAGCCCATTCATTCTTTTACAGTTGCATACAGGGAGGAAGTAGTTAGCATATTTATTACGCCCATAATTTACATTTTCACATTTTGACCTTGACAGTACCCTCTCTGGCTTGTATGTCACCACAAGGAACTAATACCACAGATGTCACCTCTTCATGATCAAAATTGGCTGCTTTACTTGCAATGATGAGCAAATGAGACCTTTTTCCTTTTGGAGTTTATATCCAGTAAAATAATGACTGTATAAAACTATCATTAATATATGAAATCTTTGCTGTCGATGGAATTTATAATTGGATGTTCTGGCCATTTGGAAAGCTCCCTCGTTTGGCTAAATGTGAGGAGGAGGGATAAAGCAGATAAGAAGCCACTGTCTGGCTCTCCACTCACCTACTGCTGTGACTTGGCTGTTAAACGCAGGAGTCGCTCACTCAGTGTCCTGCTGCCATGGAGTAGAAATGTCCTATTTAATCCTCAGTTTGTTCCGAGGATCACAGTTGGTTAATGTAAAGTGGAAGATATTGCAGACATTTTAAAGCATATCGTGTGTACTGTAAGCTTTGCATAACGGGATATGGATATTGCAATATTGTATGTGAATCCCACGATGCGGTGTCAGTTAATGATTGGAAGGCTAAATATTTATGATGAAAAGTTGCCTCATCTCCACTAACATGAAGTATTTTGAAATAACTTGGCAATCATCATCTTTTGAGAGCACCAGGGGCTAAATATAGGCATTGGTGGAAAAGGACAGTATAATCAAAGGTGCTGTAAATGTAGGATGGTGTAAAAGCTGTTGTGAATGTGCTTTATGAAGCCAAGTATCATTTAATAGGGCTGCATTTTTAAAGATAGATATGCCATGTCTGTCCTCACAGTGGCCAAATACACAGTGTGATTGTAGATTACAGCAAATAAGTAGCTCTGGATTCCTGAAACCATCTTTAGCAATATTGATTCACTGTCATGTAAAGAGTTTAAATCATATTCTTAGTCTGCACATTAGGCCAACTCATGCAAAATGAAGTAGAAGCCTTTGAAAATTTCATGTGGCGATGAGTCATGTCTCTGACCTGCTGAGTGACCGACCTGCTGTGTTTAGTCTTTCACTTCAAAGTGATGATTCAGCCCCCAGAAGAGCTCCACCTGTCTGCTGGGGGAGCGTTTGGCCAGATTCTGTACAAGAAGTGGACTGAGGCTGAGTAACATCACCCACTGGTTTGTCATATCCCATATTTAAGGCTGGAATTTGCCTTAGGGCCTTCTGTGCTCTTATCTTGAGAATGCAGAACTGGGGAAAGCTAATAATGATAATGATAACTAATTATTGGGGTACAAAGAAGTTGCACAAAGCAAAAAACTCGCTATAGAATCAAAGCTATTTTCTATCTCTGCTCTCTATCTCACTCACTCATTCTACCACTCATTCAAAATATATTTCTTATAATGAAGTACATTCACCCTGCAGCTTTGAGCCAGCAGATGCCCTACTTTGATCTGCACCTGCAGCGATTTGAAGAGATGTCGTGTCAGACTGGGTGCATGAGATCTGCAGTCTTGGCACAGGTGGAACGTATCACATCCTCGGGCTGCAGCTTCATGCAAAAGAAGGGAGTCTGCAAAGGCAGAGCACCGACTGTATGTCTCTCTCTCTCCATGTGCCAAGAAGGATCACACAAAGTTAAAACACTTCAAACAATTCTGCAAAAGCAAATGAGCAGATTGTTGGTTATAAATAGAGTGAGGTTTTCATTCCAAACCAAGCATCCATAAGTAGGGAGAGACAATTCTTCTTCATAACTACATTCATGCCATTGTTAACGGTTATTTGATGTATTTCACCACACAGAAAATTCCAGGTTAATACTCTCCTTTAATGAATAGGATGCAGTTTCACATATTGAGCATACACATATAGCTACATACAAAATATTGACCGTATCTTTTTTATTACCGGTTTGTGAACTGAACTCTTTTACATGGCTTGCATCGATTCCCTCTAAAGCACACATACCTCCTGTTGTTCCCATTTGGTTTGAAATTTAAGAGCAACACTTTGCGCTCGTGGAAATCACAGATAAAACCCCGCCGATCAATATTTGCAGTGGCTGTACGGAGTGTTTGTTTGTGTGCATGTGTGCGAGGGGGAGGGTAGGCTTGATGGAGTTGCTGTGTCACTGAGCCAGCAGGCATACGTGATCAATATAAAGCAGCACAATCATGACTGCCCTACTTCTGCTGCATTGTGAGCAGAAGGCTTCTTATATCTTGTATATTCTTCTTGTATATATACTTGTATATTTGATAATTAAAACAAAAAAACGTGTAGTGGAGGTGAAATCCACATTTTGTCACCCTGAGATGATGCTAAGTGGCATTGATTAGATTTGTTGATGAGATTTTACCACCTTGCAGCAATTGTCATTCAAGCCTATTGCATTGATATACCACTCATCAATTTCTCTTCTTATGCATTAGATTTCTTTTGCTTTTAGAGAGTCTTATAGCTTACAGCTCACTGGTTTTAATTTAAAGAGGGAGCGACATGGCACAAAGGTTTCACACCTGATTTGAGCTCACGGTGGGATGAGTACATGATGTTCTGTGTCACTCTGTCGTACCTGGACTGGTGATGACATTGTTCTGTCTTTGGTTTGTAACAGCTCACTGCTCCAGATAGGAACTGACAGCAGATCTTAAAGTAGCCGTGTCCCTCTTCATCGCCTCTCTCTCAGCTGGGATTCAGGTCTGGTCTCCTTGGCAACGGCTGTGCAGCCCTCCTCCCTTTGGGATCTTGCACTTTTTTGAGGAGGAGGAGGAGGAGGGGTGGGCGGCAGCGCCCGTCAGAATGGGGGGTGTTTCAGTAAGAGAAAGTGCCACGTTAAGCCTCCTTCTGTGCTCATTGTTTGTTTTAAGACTTAATGGCTGAATGACCTTTAGCTGTTAGGGGTGTTTTTTCTGCAAGTTGCTGATAAACCAATCCTTCAGCTTTATCTTTACTCCGAAAGTTACATAAATTATGCTATCTTTTAAATTACATTTCTGAAAGAATTAAAGACGTGATCCGTAGTGTTGATTTTAAAATTATCTGGGTTATCTGCACCTCTGAAAAATGATGATACAGTAACTAAGAGGGGAGGCATGTCCTTCTAATGTGTGGTTAGTGGGTTGCTCTCTGGTCTAGCCTCATCTTTAACTGTTGCTGAACTGCCTATGCATTAAGGGATTATTACGTATGCATAGTACACATATTTACACTTACTAGGCACTACATTTTATTTTTAGATGTCTATAAGCTCAGCATCAAAGCTTGCATTTCAGTCTTCACTGTCATGTGGCTTATACAATATGGGCAGTTTACTCGCAGAAGGTTGGTCTACTTTAAGGTTTAAAAAAAATAATAGTTACTTTTGGGCTCAACATGTTGACAGAAGCCTTTTGTGAGTCCTTCACTCTGAGAGGAAATGAAAATGAACTGGAATTGAGCACATCAATAACCTTTTTTGTGGAGAAGGTCAGGACTCCCATCAGCATCTTCATTAATTTATGACCCTGCATCCACCAAGATGGTCTTTCATATTAATGAGGGCAGCAGATGCATCAATTCAGTCTTTAATTTGCTCTTTGTGATGGAGAGGAAACATTTATCATTTCATTTTCGTGCAGGATTAGAGCCATGCTGTCTGAAAATCACGGGTGTCGTCTGGCTCATGGTAACATCTGAACTTCATTTTAATTCACACACTCCCAGTAGGTTTATTTTGTGGATTCAGTAATAGTACAGTAATAGATCACATGTTTGACTTTATAGAACAATATACTCTTTATCTCTTAATGTGACTGGCTCACTAAATCAGTGATGATGTTTTCACATAATTTTATACTGAATAGTGCAGATGACTAGAGGGCAATTAACTTAAACTCTCAGTATAGATGAAAAGAATTCCATGATACAGATGCAGCTGATTTAAGATGAGCTTTTCAATGCTTTGTAGTTGCCCCACAGACATCTTTTTTTTTTTTAATCAGCAGCCAGGTTGATGCACCAGGAAGAATTTTAATGCCGTTATTCAAATGCTCGACAAATAGTATTATGAATTACAACCATGTCTACCTATATGCAGACATAGATTAATGTGCATTTCTCTGGAAACACAGTGGACAGTAGAAAGCCTTGAGTTAGATTTGAAAAATCTACTTTTTTAATTCAAATCAAATTATTTTGGAAGACCTACCTTCCAATTATTGCAGCCCACATCAGTCTATGATGGCCCTAGATGTCATTCGCTGTATTTTATGTGGATGATGTTGTTGCCATGCTGTCTGAAGACCCAACAGCCCCCTGAGGTGTCTCTTAGGGTGTTACTGAATCTCTTCCAAAGATGCTCCATTAAATTGTGAAAGTTGTCCAGGAGTGGTTGATCATACAGCTGCAGACGGCGTCATTGTCTGTGTACACTGACTGAAATGTGATACGTGATTCTTCCTGGAATTTGCTTTGTGTGTGTCAAGTATTCATCACAAGACATTCATTTAATTTATTACTCAAGACGAAGATTGCATATCAAACCCAGTAAGACTATGTAATCGTGAAATCATGTAGTATCCAATGACCAAAGCACCATGATGGAGTGCTGCTTTGATTAGAATTTTTGAAAAGAGTTTTATCAACGATTAAAAGAATGGTGACCTTAACAATAGAAACATTTTTGTCTTCTCCAGGTCTGTTGCCTCCAGGATTTCTTTGGAGAAGATGACATATTCTTTGCTTGTGGGCCTGAAAAGTTCCGCTATCAAGATGACTTCAACTTAGATGAAAGTGGTAAATAAAGTAAAATTATGAGGCTTAAATGATATAGTGTTTGTCGAATGTTGTCTTTCAAGTTTGTATTAACATTAATGTTACACTAGTCTTTGATATCCTGATGACTATAAAACACTTCACTGAATTATGATTAATGGACATGACTGGATCAAAGTTGACATTTTCTTTATAATTAAATATAGATTATACGCAAAACTTTTTGAATCATCCATTTGACCTAGTTTGTGTGCGTGCGCGCACATGTTTTGCAAGTGTTATCCAGTTTTATACACAATTTCACTACTTCTTCCTTTATAGAATGCAGGGTGGCAAAATCTGTATCATATGGCCGCCTCCCCACCATTCATGGTCGCAGTTCTCCAAAAAGTGGGGGGATGCCTCGCAGGAGCAAGTCTCCCTCATCTGTTGGTTCAGGTATCCATGTCCCAAATTCATTTAGTCCAATATTTGTTCAGTGTGTCTTGATGGATACCATCCAAAGGTGTGCACCTCTTTTCAGTTCAACAATAAATTCAATTAAATAAATCATGCAATATTATGGTAAAATTAATACTTTTTTTTCAAAATGAGAATGCAGTCTTTTCTGTTAGTTGTAAATCTCTGTGGCCTTGTGCAGTTTCTTGCCTTGGCACTCTATACACACCTTGAAGATTAATATCTCCTCCCAATAATGCTATAAGATGTGTTCTATGTCAAAGAAACTAAGAAATAAATTGTACATTATATGCTGGCATGTTCCCCGATATAAATTTCCTTAATTGTCTTTTTCTGCTGTACCTGCAGCTAATGGGACTGCAGGCAGTCAGCTGTCTACCCCCCGATCTGGAAAATCTCCAAGCCACTCTCCAACTAGTCCAGCAAGCCTCCGACGACGTCAGGTAGAAAAAAAGGGATGGTCCTACAAATGGGATAATAAAATTAGATTTATGGAGATTGACAGTTTTATAGCTCTTTTTTATTACCAAATACGTTTTTAAAGTGTTGTTGTAACATGGGATGTAAGAGTCATTGATCATAGGTATCTTTTTATGTAATGACACATTTTTTCAGAATGAGAAAAATGATCAGAATATAACCATGTATAACAGGTTTGTGCACTGATGTACTGTAAATAACAATGACCACGAATCCCAGTCTCATTCTTGTCAACATGGAGCACTGCGACATGTATTCCGAGGCTTTACCGATATCTATTTAATAAGAAACCTCATTTATCTTGCTGCAACGTCTTAGATTATCTTGGAGAGCAACTGAGGTTCCTGCCTGCACAGCAAAGGCGACTCTGCAACAAAATCCAATTATCATTGAAACCACCATTAATTAATCATAAGGCTGGCTCGGCTGGTATTGTGTCTGTGGCAGATAATACTGTCTTTCAGTCCTGTTTCAAACCACACACACTAGACATGATTTATTTCTATCCCTCACAAACTGTTTACTCAAGACTGGTAGAGTGGATCAAATTGGTTTGTGTTAAATGGCTGTAATCACAGTTTTACAAGCTTTGTCGTCTATGAAGTTTTATGTAGGACATGCTTGCCAGTGCTCTCTCCTGTTCTCATCCCGTGGTGTTCTCCTCTTTTTCAGGGGTCTTATCACAGCGGCTCCTCACTCTCCTTAGCTTCTACAAAGGTTTGCAGCTCAATGGATGAAGGAGATGGACTTGGCAGTGAAGGTACGCCATTTGCAAAATAATCGCTATTGTGAAAAAGTCTTATCTCCACAATGAGAACTACTGTTGTCTTCCGGAGCAGACCACGTGGATGAGTACCCGTCCATTCCTCCCTCCATAGCAGAGAGGTACAAAGTGGGGAGGACTTTGGGGGATGGGAACTTTGCCGTGGTGCGAGAGTGCGTAGAGAGATCCACTGGGAGAGAGTTTGCTCTTAAGATCATCAGCAAAGATAAATGTAGGGGAAAGGTGAGTGTGTTACCTCCAGGTTTGGACTAATCAATCATCGAAGTGATGTTTTCTTTTTAATTTATTCAACAAGGCACTATATCAGTTTTTTGAGGGTTTTTTTGTTTCTATATTGGCCAGCAGATGGCACTGTTTCATAGTGTATGAGTAGTAACCACCTCTTTCTCTCTGTATCATGCAGGAGCACATGATCCAGAGTGAGGTGTCAATCCTTCGCCGTGTGAAACATCCCAACATCGTACTTTTGATTGAGGAAATGGACACCTACAATGAGCTTTATCTAGTCATGGAGCTGGTTAAGGTATTAACATATATTTTGTGCAAAACATTTTTTAGCTACTTCAGTTTTTCTTTTCGCCATCAGTCTCCAAAAATGGAAATCTGGAAATGGATTAAACATGTGGAATGTAAAAACTGCCAAAATCTGAGAGCATCACCTCCTTTTTTACATTGATGAACTGACAACTTGCACACATTCCAATCCAAAATATACATTTTTTGCAGGGGGGTGATCTCTTTGATGCCATCACCTCATCCAACAAATACACCGAACGAGATGCCAGCAGTATGCTGTTCAATCTGGCAAGCGCAATCAAGTACCTGCACAGTCTCAATATCGTCCACAGAGACATCAAACCTGAGAACCTGTTGGTAAGTATGACTCCGCAGTCCTTGAATCAGACATCAAGGGATAAATTGTTAGACACAAACAAAAATAGACAGTTTTTTCCCCCCTTCATCACACCCTTTAAAGCCCCCACACTGCTTGTTTCAAAATGTTACCATATGATCAAAAGTGGTTCTGCTGGAATGCAGCTACAGTCCTTCCCAGAGGCAACTCTGCAGAGTCTCCGCACCAGTGCTTTATTTTAATGTTACATAGAGCTCATTAGTGGGAGCTGATGTATCGTAATGGTTGTCGTTAGTGCCCAGAATTTCTTATATGTCATTATTGTGTCACACAGGTGTATGAGCACCATGATGGAAGTAAATCGCTGAAGCTGGGTGACTTTGGTTTGGCTACGGTTGTCAACGGGCATCTTTATACCGTGTGTGGCACTCCAACCTACGTAGCTCCGGAGATTGTTGCTGAGAAAGGGTAAGTCTGCATGATGTATGGACCATTCAAGCAGAGGAAAGTGAGAAAATCTATAGTAATCAGAATGTTGTAAATTCATCTTGACTATTAAATAAGAAGGAAGATATGTATGTCCCCGATTTGTCATTTTCCTCTTCAATAAACAGATATGGCCTCAAGGTCGACATTTGGGCAGCTGGTGTCATCACCTACATCCTGCTATGTGGTTTTCCTCCTTTCCGTGGGTATGTGCTTCTTTTAAACACTTCAAATGTTTCATCTGTATGATTTTCATTTAAAAATCTAAGACGTGCTTTCGAACAACCACAGCAGTGGTGAGGACCAGGAGGCTCTCTTTGAACAGATTCTAAGGGGCGAGTTTGAATTCCCTGCACCGTACTGGGACAATGTGTCAGACAGAGCAAAGGTTTGTGGCTTAGATGGAACTATTTCATATCCAGTTACTGTTTGCTGCTTTTTTGGGGGGTATATTAACGGCTAACACCACCTCTTTAGGCTCTGATCACTGGGATGCTGCAGGTCGATGTGGATCAGAGATACGCTGCTGTGCAGGTGCTTGACCACCCATGGGTCAATGTAAGTTCATTTTAATGTAATGTTAAGTATGAGTGTTGCTTTAGGATTAGTATACAGTGCAAGTGCTACGAGTAGAGTTGCTGAAGGTGTGTGTTTTGTAGGATGAGGGCACATCAGAGAACCAACACCAGCTGCCCGTTGCCGGAAAGATCAAGAAGCACTTCAACACTGGGCCTAAACTCAACAACACTACAGCTGGAGTGTCTGTCATCACAGTAAGGACCGATCTGCTCTTATCCCAGCATGCACTATTGCGCTGTTTTGCGTGATTATGCTTCAGCAGCGATGCAAAATTAAAATGGTTTTAAATTTTGCACCACGCACATTATTCTTTCAACACACATGCCGGTTCGACTTTGTGGATGTGAAGAAGCTTTTCATCATTTTGCTTTCGATGTTGTGATAATGAGTTTAAGGTTGTAGCCTGCATTGACAACTTTTTTTTTTTGGGTCATGAAGAAGCCATCCCTTCATCTGCTTTCTGCCGCCATTTTGTCACGTGTGTGTGTGCTCTGCTGGCCTCTCATCCTCGTCTCTTAAAAGGACTGTCAGCACAATTGTCTGGAGAGCTTACAAATAATGACCAGGCTTTAAGAGACGTGGTTTCTTGAACGGTCTTAGAGCTGAGCTCGTTATAGCTGTGTGTCGTAGTGCTCATTTAGATGAGTGATGCTTTAAGTTCAAGGTGATCTCTCTCTGCTCAGCTCGAACAGGACTTTACCATCCAGAGGTCAGGGTCTTTGGACCAATACCAGCATCCAGGAATGTACTGGATAAGGTATGACACAGCGTAGCACTAATATGAAGTGCTTCCACAGCAATGTGCTGGCAGTCTCCATTTCCCATCACCCTAAAGGGCTTTGGCCCATTGCCTCCTCATGCCTGGCGCTTTCATCATCAGATTCACCCCTTTATCAGATTTCCTCATCTCACCAAAGCAGCGGCTCGTTCCTCTCACCTTTTCCATCCTTTGGACTTAGTCTGCATATGACGTTATGCAGCCATTATGCAAACTTCACTTGAGGGTGAATGTTGCATACTGAGCAATCTGGATTTTCTCCTCACTAATTTGGGGATTTTTAGTTTGTAATCTTCTACATCCGATCCCAGCAGACCTTATGGCACCTCTTGTGGTTGCTTTCTTGGGTTTGCTATGTGCCGCTTTGAACACTCCGATGGGAGATGTAGTTGGACAAATGCAGCTTCTCAACCCACAACTGCATGCATTCTTTGGCTCATTGATTGTTTACCAAAGCCATTCAGTGGTGGTTTACTTCATACCACTCCTCATGTGTTTTGGTCTTCTGGGGAACTTATCATTTGCCGCTGTTTCACCCTCTCCCAGACCACCCCACTTGATAAGGAGAAGCAAGTTTTCCGACGAGGACGCCACCATGATGTGAGGCCCTACCTTCCGCACAGTTTGGGAGTTGGCGCCTCCCGCAGTTCCAACGCAGATCCGTCACCCGCCGAGTTCAACTCTGAGTCCGAGGACATTTCCCCATGTTCGGCTGGAACCGTCCGTTCACCCACGTCTCCGTTCTAGCTGCCTATGTGAGGCTGCGACAAAAAGATGGAGTGCATAAAGACTCTATCCCAGTCTGCCGACTCGGACGCTCAGACTACACATTTACCTATGTCCACTTTTACTTTCCTGCGCATAATACTTTTTTCAGTTACAAGCTATGTTGATTAAGAAAGAGGCAAGTTAGTGTCTCTGGAGAGCATGCACTATTTTTAATATCTTTTTTTCCCCGCTGGGAAAAAGTCATGTTAAACTGTTAAAGCCTTATTTCTAAACAGCAAGCACTGGCCCTTTGTAGTACCATAGAGCCCTCTACTGGTTTATGCTGGTTACTGCGGGGAAGCCAACCTCCTCCTCAGTGAAATGTGTAAATTCATAACAGTGAAAATGTTGCTTCTGCATATAAAATAACACGATTTAGTGATTATGATATGAGTACACATCACTTGTTGTTCAGATTTAAATGGTTCATTTGAAAATCCACAAAATAATATAAATCAGTCACCTTCCTGCAGTACTGTTAGACATGTAGATTATTGTGTGATGTTGTACCTGAGAATCTGGTACATCTGTCCTAAGCCATGTGTTTAAAGGACATGAAAAAAAACAAAAACATGCTGCTATACCTTGAGTATTATCTGTACTGAGCAGATATATTGTGCAGATATACTGCCGCCCCCCCATTAGCTCTCTCCTCTTAAAGATAATCCAGGGTGCTTTATGTGTGATTGTTGGCGGGTCAGCTCAGCGTTTTGCTAGACCTGATTAGTGATAGTTTTGTTCCATGTCTGTCAGAGTGTCTGTAATTTGCTGGTGGTACAGATGAATGTCAGTGCAATGTAGTTGGTTGTAAGTGCATATGAAATGCCTCGTCTTGGCACACATGGGATTTAAGTGCAATTAGGTGTACTGCCCAATGAGCACAGTGCCCTCAAGTTTGTCCTTTGCAACGCTGAAATGAGTGAGAATGGATCTGAGTGTATTGTTGCCAGACAACTGACACTTCTATGAGACAAACACATTTCTAAACACTTAAAACCAGAGGCAAGTTCCGGTAAATACAGAAAAGTGCTTCCATATAACAATACTGAGTGTTTCTTCATCCAAACTTTTGTTGGACTTTTTTAAGTGATCACATCAAATATTACTATGTCAGGCTCGCTAGACAATATGTACTGTTGTCTCCGGTGAACCAGATATTCATGGGAATGAATGTCTGCTTCTTTTCACCAGAGGCTGTAAACTGCATGTGCTAATTTGCATCCTAAATGAGTTGCTCCAGTCTTTTAACTCTTGAATATACACCTGTAAGATATGAAAACCTCTCTGTTGTCATTGTATGTGAAGACTTCAAACCATAGCTAGGAACGGTTTTACATATTTTAACGGTATTGTAATATCCCACCACTGACTTTGTTGTAAAAGGGCTTTTTAGTTTTGACTGGAAGGGGCTGAACCCAAAAGCACAACAAGCAGTGACTGACCTTTTGGGGAATGTGATTGCTTCAAGACTGTGTCCGTTTTTCATCACCTGAAAAAACAAAACTGTTCCTGTTTGTCACAACAATACTCAAAGACAACCGGGAATGTCAGTATGTTGTGGATGTGTATGGAGAATATGAAATCTGTATTATCTCCCTCCATAACCCATTAATGTAGATGTTATAAAAAATCTCATTGAAAATAAACGAAGTGATTGTTATTTTACAAGCTCATGAGCGGGGAAAATACCAAGGCTATAAAGCAAATTTTCAACAATGTACCAAAATTGGGAATAAAAATAATGTAACTACTTCTAATTTAAGCTGAGTGGAAAAACTGCATCAAATCCAGCCAGCAGATGGCAGTATGACCAAACAATGAGCTCAGACAATCCTAAATTATGACTTAGTCTAGTGATCTGTATATCATCACGCCTTATTTTGCAGTAGCTTGTAGCTTGCTCCCGACCCAACTTAACACTGGAGATTCGTATGAATAAAAATTAAACACTGGTACAATCATTCAATTTTATTAAAAACACAAAAGAAAGCAGTTGAAATAATTGACTAACATTATGGCAAAATCGTCAAACATAATGCAAAAACAATTATAATCTATAAATTATATCTTAAAGTATATTCCATGAGAACATAACACACTGCCAAACAAAATCATTAACAATATTTGTTCCTCCAAAAATAACATTTTTCCAATGAAAATGATTTCACAGTAAAAGTAAAACGGTTGCCTTCAGTAGCTCTTAGCATGCAAGACCCAGCAATGGGTGGTGACTCGTAGCTCTGCTACAAAATCAGAATGCAAACTCAAAATCTATTTGCATATTTTTGTTCATTTAAAATATCATCTCCCACCGACTGAGTACTTAACGAAGTACAGACGCAGTAGCTTTCTTACCACCGAAAATAGACCATTGTCATTTATGGCACACAATCTTCTTTTTTTTTGCCACACATCTGAAAACATTCCTTCGACTTTTCAAGCATCCAAGTTATAATATTGCTTCCTAGTGCAGGGTGTTAGTAGCATGAACTCATGTAGATGAATTCACAGATTAAAAATGGACAAGCAAAACAGTTTGTGCAAAAACAGGCAAATGAGATGCACAAGTAACACTATTAATGTTTGAATACCAACAACTGTAGAATGTCTTGAGAAATAAAATGACGCTTCCTTTTTACAAAATGTCTTACGTTTCTACCACATATACAAACACCTTAACAGTCATGAGATACTACTCAGTAAATTTGACATTAAATGCTGTGGGTTTTGGGGGGGTTAAACAAAGCTCAACTTTTATACCAAATGAACTATATAATTTGAATTGAATTCAATAATGAAACTTAACATATCACAATTAGTTCCTTTTTGTCATGATTAAAACAAATTTCACAAAAGACATAGCTCACACTGAATAAGACTTTTTCAATAGACATTTCCAACACAACAAATTAACGACAAACATTTGTCACATACACGTACATCTGACCACAATGAGCAAATAATGGCCATATACATGTATTACGAACCAATTAATATTATAGATGAAATGAAGGCATTTAACATTAATGATTCGCATGACAAATGTTGCTAACATCATAGCGGCTTATCAAACAGCATTTAGAGATTTCTCTGCCTTTACAAGGAAGAAACACTGTACTCTTTATCAGGTTTATTTATTTCCTAGAAAATTGTCCCAAGTGAGATATGTATCTGCCGTACAAATGTTGTATAAATGTCCCTAAATGTTCCTAACTATTTTGTCTTGTATTTTCACAGTTTGAAACAGGAACTTAAAGGCTTGCACTGCGTATGTTTGCGTAAACTTAAATTGTGTGGACATGAAAATAACCCCCTAACCCAGAACCTGCGTGCTTCAGCTGTTGCTCAGGTAAGATGTGTAACCAGTGGAAAATGTGTCAATTGTGCAGTAGCAAGAGAAAATGCAAGATTATAATATATATATATTTTTTTGCCTCAGAGGCCAGATAAAGACATGTAAACACACCTTCTTCCTTCCCGGCTTCACTATGCTGATGTTCTCCAGCTCACTGGGTTTTCCCCTCTGTGCTCTCTGGAGCTTCGGCGGCACAGCTCGGTCACTTGTTGGTAGGCGTCTTCCCCTTCGCCGCCTCAATACCGGTTTTGATGCTCATAGTGCCACCGGTTGAAATCGATGTTAAATGCTACGATGCTGCCAGACGCCATGCCCGTGATGAGAGTCCTGAAAACCAACACACGAAATCTCTCGCTAAAACACTGCGGGTCTTCTTACCGCCAACTGTCTCTTTTATGTAATTCATATTTACGCTGTGTGTTCCTATGTGTAAGGAGGCCACATGTATTAAATCCATTTGTTACAGATCATTTCCATTCCCATGTGCTGTGTCTACAGTGCCAAACGCACAGAGCGCAGGGGGGCATCGGGGGCTGTGACAGTAAATAACCGGGGCCCACTGATGGCTGAAGCTTTTGCCCTTGTGTCCACGGCTGGCTGGTATGTACGAAAAGCAGCTGATTTCACAGGGTCGTCTTATGCTACTACACCCAGAGGGCACAAATGCTCGAGCACAATGAACAGAGCAGTAGCAAAATGCTCCACTGTAATTGCTGTAGCAGGGCAGGTCACACTTGTTACCTAAAGTTCACTTTTTTGTAGAAAGACCTCTTTTTATGCCAGATAAAAAGCTTGTTAAAATATCTAACTGAGGTGTTTTTTTAATAACTGCTCCATTTGTCATTTAATGAGATTTTTTTTTTTTTTTTTTAAATTGTACTCTATAATGGATCATAAAGCCAGCCTGTCCTCTGCACCATCCATTAGACCAGGTAAGCGTGAGCAGAGTTTTTGTGAAGTGGTCCTCTGCTAAAGGCCGAGGGGAATTTGCCCCGTGGTCAGTTTGAATTTTCAGACTCTAAACTCTCCTAGCTGCCAGGGTCAAATGGTGACGTCAGGCCCGCAGCCCCTGAATGACTGCTGCTGGCTGCCTCCGCACCGCCGTCCAGGCACCCATTCCATGACTCCTTGCTTAAAAACAAACACTGATGGACATAGAGTAACATGTGTTACACTCACTGCGGTCTGTATTTTTTCTAAAACAAAGCGTGTTCTCTGAATGTATCATTGCAACTTTTGTCGCTTTGGGAAATGTAGATTCTGTTTAGAGGACAAGGATGGGGGCTGTGCATGTGAGGAAAATACACACTGACAACCATGAAGCAAATGGGCAGCATGGCTTTTACCTCGGCCTACACGCGATATTGTCGACATTTGGAAACATTTCAACGTTTGGAGCATGCACGCAAACACATGCAATCCCCCGATGGCGACCCACACTGTAGAAATGCTCAAATAAGCCTACACAATAATTCCGTGAAGCCAAGAGCAGCTGATTTCATGCACTTTTGCTTTCTTATAGAATCACTCTTTACACTGAAATTTAAAAATGTGTACTTCCTAGCATAACAGGATTTTGTACTTTTAAATATGCAGTCATGGTTTTATTATAGATCTAGTTAATTAACCCAAGAAAAACACCCACAAAATGTATCGGCATATGTTATTATATTAGCTGACCTTTGATCATGTGATAGATCCATGGCTCGGACGCCGGCGTCACAGCCCGGGTAGATGTACAGCTGCTTGAAGTCGCAGGCCTGCCACACCTCAACCACGCCGTTGTCACCGCCCGTCACCAGATTGTGGCCGTCGCTGCTCAGGAGAATAGCCTACGGTGGGGACAGAGAGTGTTCAGATTGTTTTCTGCTGAAATTTATTGTCTTGCAGCAGCGTAAACAGATGCTCAAAAATAGTTTAAAAAGCAGATGTGTGAGAATGTGGCATCAATGTGTAATTTTATATTAATTCAAAATAGAATGGGTTTTTTTTTTCTCCACAGTCTTAGTTTGCGCACACATGTTAAAAGAAAAGTTAAAAATACACATTGAGATATTTACTGCCAAAAATGTTAGCCACTAGAAAATACAAAGGTCCTCTCTGGAATAAATTCTTAACACTGGCTGACACTAACACCAACTAATAAAACAAAAAGTGCTCAACGTTGCCAGCAAGTGCACTAAAGGAAACTGCAGTGAGCCATTTTGGAATCGTCACACACACATAATAGATACATTTATTTAAAAGCTAATGCAGCATAAAACAACAACCCTGCAGTGAAACCTCTGTCACTTTTAAAACCAGTTTAATAGATGACTGTGACAATTGTAGAGGCTGCATTTGTGTTCCTGTTGAATTGTGCGGTGGTACTGACTTTTTGTGTTTTGCCCTCCCTAATACCAATAAATTGATTGGATTATCAGCCTAACCCTCATTACAGTGCTACTGCATAATCATTCTGCAGGTGTACCTAATAAAATGATCATACTGTAGTGAGAACATCTTCATCTGGCATCACCTTCCCAATGTGACAGCTTTGTGCAGTGGAGGAAGTTTGACATCCATTGAAGTCTGACTAAAAGATCTAAGTCACAGTCAAAGTCTGCCTTCATGGAATGGGGGGCTTTGACTGTTTACTACAATCCAAGGTATGAAAAATACTTGATGAAACATGAATTACTCAAATTGCTTTTTATAGGCTCTTTTACTTACACTACCTGTGTCGACATCCTCACAGTATTAAAAATCAATATATTTTTGGAAAACATGAGCTCACCCTGGTGGAATCATTGACCTCCATCTGTGCCAGTAGTTTCCCATTGATGCTGAAGTTGCAGAAGCGGCCCCTGTCGTAGTAGATGATGCAGTGGCCCTCGCTCGACACCGTGATGAGCCGCGGGCAGTGGTATCTGTCTGGCCCCTCCAGAGCCCGCAGCAGGTCTCCAGTGATGGTGTGGACGAGACACGGACCCTCTGCCACACACGCAAATATACAATAAACGTGAGTGAACAGTAACAAAACCACCGCTCAGCTGTTGCAGTATATTGACCACTTCGTGTGTTTGGGTGCGAATTTATCACTGACAATAATGACATGTAGAGGAAGCGGCAGCACACTGACCTTTGGCACCGCTGATGACCAGGCCCAGCTCTGCGCAGACTGCGACACACACCACCTCCTGGTCATGACCCGTTAGAACCGCTCGTGGAGCTGGGTAGTCGCCTAGAACATGACACAATAAAGCCAAATAAACACAGTGACCGTGGCACACATCTGCTCACAGGGGGGTCTGTTTGAATTGTCATGTAAATGCCGGGATCGCCCAGTGATGGCAGCCAAGCTACTTGATTATATCCCGTGTGTCACATGATTGATGATGGCCGGGGGAGAGGTTAGTGAGGGGAGGTCTGTAGCACCGGGAGCTGACCTCCAATACTGTCATTATGAAAGCAGTGGTTTCTCTGACGTGCACCAGTACATAAACACTCACCCTTCACACTACTGTGGGCCAGTCACTTAAATACACTCAAGGCGTCGCAGATTATCTCCGAATTCACCACTAAATGATCGCCATAAAAAGCAGGGATTCTGTAAAATGTACATTTAACTGTTGACATTCTTCGTAAATGGGTAAAAATGTAAAGATTTTACTCTGCTCACTTTTCATAAATATTCTTCACAAATATAACTTAGTTTACTGAATTCAGGGAAAGTTTCAAAATCCACCTCGATGACAATCACATCCTGAAAGATGATGTGGACATGTGTCAGACCCCTCCCCCCCTCAATCCTCCCGTGCAGCATATTGCCTCCGCTCCTGCAGCAGTCCAGTCAGCGCGCTGGACTGTGATCGATGTAGCACAGTCCCACAGAGACCAGGACCTGAGCAGCGCTGTCAGTCCCAGCACCCGCTGCTGTGGGGGTCTGAATAGGACAAGTGTCAGAAAAAGCCTCTAGGGGGAAAACGGGGGAGCTAGTGTGGCTCACCTGCCCGATAAAAGATTCAATCACACTGCAGCGTGTGTGTCCCCCCCACCCCACCTCTCCTCTCCGAGCCCTTGGGACGGAGCTGGAGTCAGCCACCACAATTACTCAGTGCAAATATCCCCTCGCACCGGTGTGATGGGCCGAGTTTGAAAGGCAGCGCTATGATCGAGCTGGACGTTCTTTTAATTATTACACATTGAAGACACATGCAGCCTTTTGGGGGCGCAGATGAAATCAATTTCTCGGGCATGACAATCCAAAGGGCTGCGGCGGCTGCTTCATATTCACGCAACCTTCAAACCAGAATTATTGAAAATATCAAATTACCAAATGGCTTCTTGTGGAAATAGATTGCTCGATGAATGAGCAAATGAGGTTTAGAATAAAGAGGACTTTGATGGAGTGCGCTTTATGACATTAATTTGAGGGCTTCCAGCACCCCGATACGACAAGGTGGCGGCAGTTTGTCCCTGCGGTCCATGAAAATTCCTCCCATCTAAATTTAAACATGACTGGTATTAACTAGCTAAGATCTGTATGATAAATGCTGGGTCAGGCCCACGGTCGCTTTATTCAGTCATTTTCTGAACCATTTCCTCAACAAACACGAAATCCAGCTGGTTTAAACGTACCGTATCTGTTGCACTACCCATGCTTGACCAAAGCTAGATTATTATCTGTTGCTTTCAGGGTCCAATCATGACCCACTGGCAAGATATTTGTAAAGGTACTGTTTCAGTTTCAGTCAAAATGCAATGTATTTTGTTTTTCGGGCTGAGGTATGTGGCTTCCTTTGCTCTTGTCTATTGAAGATGCATTGTAAGCACTAGTAGCGTGAATATCATGGGAATACTCTATTCCTGCTGCAGTAACACAAGTGCTATTGCCCCTTGCTAATTGGAGGCACCCAAGCTGAAATTCTTAATTAACTGTCGGCGCCTCAGTGAAGTTAATTAGAGAACACTTGCAACTAATCCAGGGCTCCTAGAATCTGTGACAATTGGAACCACAAGATCTTCTCTCTCTCACACACACACGCTACACTGTCATCCAAAATGTAATAAAAACACACTCTCTTTGTCAGCCCTTGGTTTTTCCATTCCTGACCATACATGGCCCTCCCCGCTTGTAACGGCTGCTTTCTCTACGCTGATGGATTGTTTTGAACACAGACAATCAGCGAGAATGAGCAACTAAATGAGCTGAGCAGCCGAAATCGCACACTGGGGTCTACCAGTTTGAATGCCAAGACATCTGGAGTCCTCGACTTGAAAGCAACAGAGCTCCCTGCGATGAATCATGCGAATATATCACAGCTACAGTACAGGCGAATTATCCTCTCTCAGTCGCTGCTTGATTTGATTTCTAGTGTTCTCGTGTTGATCAAAGACTCAAGCTTCCTATATAACTTAGTTAAAATATTAATAAAAGTCCCCTGACTCTTTTAAGGCTCCTCTCAGAGCTTTCTGAGAATATACTTTATAGGTGATATGTAAGGGGGAATCCTACTGAGCTTCTGCGGCTGCACATGTACTTACTGTTATTGGGGTTGTCGCCAATAATATGGTGCCTCCCGCTCCAGTACCAAAGAAGCAGGGTTGCATCTCTGGACCCGGAGACGATGTAGCAGTCTCCCCCGATGTATGATTCGGACCGGGCCAGACACGTCACCACATCCCAGTGGCCGAACACTATCTGGGTCAGCTTGCCTAAAGAGGATAATGTACACACATATTTTAGCGAAGCCTCTCTCCAAAAAGTCGGCGCCTTACTTTTTTGGCCAATGTCCTTTTCAAAGGAAATGAAGCCTGCTTGTGACTCCTCATCACAGGTTATTGCTTTGGAGTCCAGCAGTTCAACTCACACAAGAGTCATTTTTTTATTTCGCTGTTTAATTTTGTTTGAAGCTTTGTTGGAGCACGAGAGGTGACATCGGCCAGTACCTAGGCCAATAAAAACAGATGATTTTTTTCATCCTTGCAATTTCCATGTTTCAGCTTTACGATGCATTCAAAATTATGGATTTTCACAATTGACATTATCTTTCAGTATTGTAATTATAATTGTCGAGTTATACAATACTCATCCTGTTTTCACCAGGGGGCGAGCAGAAGAGATGCTGTGTTATTCCCATCATAGCGCTCAGTTCTCCACACACCAGTGCACACCTCTATAGGAAATGGAGTTTACACTGTAACCTACCTGTCTCGGAGGAGTACACACGAAAGCTCTTGTCCCAGAAGCCACACACCAGGATGTAGCGGTTGTCAGCTGTCACGACGAAACAGTGTGTGGTGATTTGGATGCTCTGGTCCACTAGGTCTGTGATCTGACGCTTGTTGCTTCCACTGTTGTTAGCTGGGAGGAGAAAGAGGACACACTTGTCAATACCTAAGGCATTACAAACATTATTTTTAAAGTAGGAATAAAGCAGTGAAGGTTTTTTTATGCGGCGTACTCACCAATCAAAGAATCCATCTCTATGGGAAGGTGATGGGCCTGCTCGAGAGAATAGCCAGGCGCTCCCCTGAGACCTGGATTCGGGAAGTGATACATGAGATGCTTTTTGTGACCACTGAAGTCCAGCATTCACATTTTTTCAGACACAAAGTCATTTCATAATCTCTTCCAGGGGACGGAAACATTCAAGGAAAGGATTTTTTTTTCTTTTGAGTATCTGGAGCCAGTTCTAAAGCAGCAATATGGCTGAAAATATGGAGGCCTTATTATCATCATTATTCCCAAAAGCCAAACCACATTTCCCTCCTCTCCAACAGGATGGCAAGGCTGCTGCAGCTGTGTTCATTAGTGTGGGAGCAGCCGCACCGTACGGACACTTTGGTCCTGAGCTCACCGCGCTTCTCCACTGACAGATGGGGACGTGTCAGGAGAATGCGGTGCAGTTGTGGCCTAATTTCCTAGTAACCATTGCTCTGGCCCTCTGACCTCAAGGTGAGGCTGATTCTCAGGGAGGGGCTCTGTGGGTAATGTTGTTCACACATGTCTGGGAGGGAACATGTGGAAACACTCTCGGCCACTTACCTGGGAGGTGCTGGTCTCTCACTTAGCCAGCTGGCTGCAGCTCGATTATAAAGTGGCAGGCTGGTTTGTGTGTGATGGAGATGAAGTGATATTGCTGTGGTACTGTAGGTATCAGAACACGCTTGTTTGAATGTGTGATGTACGTCGCGCTCAACTCACCGACTGTATTGTGCCATCGATTGACAGCGAATAGGCGGCTGCAGGTGACTGTGACCACGGCAGGTATGGTGAGGTGTGGCAGGGTGTTGGCAGCCACGTGCGTCACCGGCGAATTGGACGGAAACTTCAGCACCATGATGACGTCTTGCTGCATCTGGTCCTTGAACATGAGTGGACTCTGTGGAAGGAAACACTATTGAGTAGAAGAGAGGAAAAAAGGGGGTGGGGGGACGGGGTGGGCAAGGATGGACGGGTGCGATGGAGGAAGAAGGGAACAGAATGGAGACAATGAAAAGGATGGAAAGAGGTAATTAGCGGTGAGGTTGGAGGACAAACTAGATACAGACACAGAGGAAAGGCGACGTGCACTCAGCTGCCCCCTGGACAGCAGAGACAGACAAGGGACTGGTCCGACGAGGGTAAGACATGGAACACTGAGATGGCTGTGCTCATGAGATGGTGCACACATGACTCATGGTTCATTTTCTTCAACAAAGTCAAAGCAGATAATGGAAAGACACTACAAGGTTTCCGCTGGTGAAATCGAGAAGGCAATGAAGGATATTGTAATACGTCTCCTGAGTTCTGAACCAGACTCGCTTCTAATTCTTGACACTTTTGACAGATGAAAGCCTTTCACATCTGCAAAAGCAAAAATTTGGCTAAAAGGTCTCCGAGGGATCTGTCTGACAAAGTTTCTTGCAGGGAGAGAGAAACAGCGAGAGCCATGTGGGGATAATGAGGGCTAGGCTGGCTATTACATGGATTAGACCAGGAAGAGCGGCTTATAGCTGAGAGAGGCGAGCTGCTTGGCCAGTAGGGAGCACTCTTCCCTTTACGCCACGCTGCCAGTAGGCAGACAACTTGGGAGTGAAAATTTGTTGTTTTATTGCCGGTCTGTGACCTACATGAGGCAATTCTGTCTCAAGAAAAAACAAAAAACAAAAACACCTTTTGTTTAAAAAAAGACTGCATTCAAATATACAGGCATGAGAAATCTGTTGGATTTATGTTGGTCTTTGTCTGCCCACAAACATGCCATCCAACCTCGCACAGGCAACCTCATTCATACACGCCAGAGGTGGAGAGAATTTTTTATTTTTTTTCCCCCATCATGCTCGTTGCTCTCACCAGGTGCATGGCGGAGCTGCGTGGAGGATGTGGCTCAATAAGCAACTGAGATGGCGTCTGTCCAAAGCTCTGGATCTGCGCCTCTGTGGCCTGCGGGAGAGAGAGGGGAGAAGGAGAGAGAGAGCGGCTGTCACAATCAATATGCATCAAAGTGATGGGTCAATGCGTTACTTGACAATGCAAGCAAATCCTAACTCAGCCGTGCCTCTGAGGAAGGAGGGAGGGGGGTGAAGGAAAAGGGGTGCACTCCCAATCCGCCTGGGTGCTCCCCCTTCCCCCCTCAGCCTGCAGAGTCATCCAAGTGTTAGTATGGAAGAGACAAGCCTTTTCCTATTAACATGCTTCAGTTAACCATTCCCATTTCCAGGCGCAGGGGCCCCCACTGCACGAATGTTAACCTGGAGTGACATCCAGCTAGGACTGCAGCAGGCCGGCCTGCTTTTAGATGTTATTGTGCTTGAAACAAAGGGGGGAAAAGCACATGCATGCACACACATACACCAGCCGGGGAGAGGAAAAGTGCTCAGGGTGAGAGGACCTTGATGAAGGAGAATTTATGGGAAGACTTTGGATGTGCGAGAACAAAAATTTGCATCTTGAATAGAGGCAAGATCACAACTAGAGGAATCAAGCCTTTACTATTATTAGAGTAGAACTTCCATTTACAGAGACAAAAGATCTGCTTTGCCGCTACTGAGCGAGGAAAGGAAAAATAGGCAGTAAGAGCTGCTGAGCTTGACTGAAAGTGGGGCACTCCACAGTGGGAATGATTGATGTGACTGGCGCCACTTCCACCATCAGAGGGGAGCTTGTAGACGTCCGTCAATGCCACTGTGCACAATGGAACATACATCGCTCAGCCTTTCGCCCGCCCTTCTGACTGCCTGGGTGACTGGCCCTCATTTTCCTCCGCCTGTACACACCACTTACTATCAGAAAGACCCATTGGGTAGCACATGCCAAGGCGGGAGATGTGGCGCGGGAAGTTTGGAGGTGATGCTGGATTAGGACAGGCCACCTGCAAGCCAAACAGCCGCCCCCAACACCTTTCTGGTCACTTCCTATCTTGCACGTCGCTGTCCACGCGGGGTGAGCGCTGTCGCACTGCAGTGAAAGTTCCATGTGAGTTGGTGAGCACATTTGGCAACCATTAAGTGTTAGTCAGTGTTTCTTTACAACGCAGTCTGTCAAGTCATAAGCAACTGACATTATGGCTATTTAAGGTTAGGTTTGGGTTGAGGGTCACGATGACTGTTCAAATACAGAAATTCGATACGAAGATCAGAAAGGCTGAGAGGGCCATGTGGAAAACATCACCATATTTCTTGTGATGATTCTATTACCAGTGAAACCGGGCTGCCACATGCCCCATTTTGGTAGTCTCAGACGCCTGACAATTATTTCCAGAGAGCTCAAGGGGGGGTGGAGGGGGTTTGTCTGTATGTGTTTGTGTTTTGTGTGTTGGTGTATATCAGTGGAGCAGTAGTTGGTTTTTTTGAAGGTTAACGCAAGAGCATGTTCTCTCACTCAGTGATCAAAACATGTCAATATCTCTCAGGTGCTCAACGCTAATCCTCTATGAGGTGTGTCAGAAACTTATCTCCATCTCAGACTCAGATGAAGACCACTTAACAGGCAGTTCATTAGTTTAAGTCACTTCAGGCTCTGCTTTTTGGCTGATAAGTGACACTTATTGCCAAAGCCATCTGGATGATCTCGCTCCCAGCAACAACTGGGCGAGCAGCAAACATCCATCATAGCTCTGTTTGTCTGCCCAACTTGGTTTGATTTTGGTTTTGGAGTGCTTAGTGCTTTCTCTATCTGCCGCCCTGGCTCCCAATAAACTGGGTGATAGAGATTCTATGGAGGACACCCTGCCACACACACTCACAAGCCAAAAGCAGCATCCCCCAGTGCACTCATGCAATGCAGCAACACAACAGCTCTGTCAGACAGAATGCAGACACGGCCCTGCGTTGACCCGCTAAGCATCGTGGGATCATGCCGAGTCACGACACCTGAGATCCACAGTGGCAGCTACAAATATGAAGCTGGGCCACCTTTCACCTTTTGACAGATACAGTGGATTACAGAGAGCTAATTGCTTTCATTAAGCTTCTGGCTTTTAAGTCGGCTAAAAAGATTAGAGAAACAGCCCAAAACATGTCTCCACATGCAAATGCAAGTACACCGACCATTAATGTAATGGTGTGTCTTCATCTTAATTTCATTATAGTTTACCCGCCTGCTTTTTCTTACATCCAAATAGAAATTTGTTGGAGATAAGCTTATCGCTTATCTGGGCTTACTTTAATCTTTTACGCACAAACAAAGAAGTGCCCCGAGGGTCTCTCTTGAGTGACAGCTTAGGAGTTGACTTCTGCATGCAGGAGCACAAGTGTCTCCAACAATGTGTCCCACATTAGGTGATTGTCTCTCATGCAGCTGTCAGCGTAGAGAACGCATGCTGGATTCCATACGATCTGATATGATGCGCACTTTAACAGCAAGGTCACGTGCTAAATCTCTTCAGTCCCATCACTGTTATAATACAGAGGTGAAACAATTTTTTAAAATATATCAATACGTCATCTGCTTAAAAGTCATCCATCGGCTTGCAGCAGCACTCTTTGTTGTCAATCTGGTAAATAGCCGATGGGAGGGGCAGTGGCAGACGAGGAGGAATAGAGTCCCACTGATGAATAATTTGTCTGTTTTCTTCTGAGTGACACCGTGGGGTCTGAATCAAGGGGTTGCTGTCATGTTTTTCCATAAGAGAAGGCTGTCAGGAGGAGCATCACCGCAAAGGACTGCTGTTCCGGCAGTGTGCCCAGTGGAGCTGTCACCGTGCCCTCAACCAGAGGCCCGGCAGCGTGTCAGAGGGTGTTCATCATTTCCATCTGACACACCGGCGGAAATTATCTCTCATGACCTCTAATTTCTTGACATTTCAAATGCCTTAATTGTTGTGACTAATGCCAAATCGGCAGTTTCACCTGTCATGCTTGAAATGAATCAATATCCTGGAGTCAACCGTCACATTTCAGCAGGTCTTGGGCGAGACATTTGTTGGGCACTTTTCCATGCTCCACCTCATTGACTCAGCCAGGCAGCTCACAGGCCGGCCGGCGTGTGGTAGGAGGAGCGGCAATTTGTAGTGAGAATGATATTGCCATCAATTCTGTAGAAAATCGTCGCCATTACCATGATATTAAAGCAGACCGAGAGGAAAATTGCTCAATGATATCACATAATTACACTTAAGAGCAAAGTTCAGTTGGGCTGTCATGAATGCTTGAAAAAAAAAAAATACTATGATTGGGAAATTCTCATACTGTGCATCTGTTCATTTTTCCCCTAACTGCAAGGGGTTCTGTAGATGTAAGAATTAGATCTTGAAATAACCCCAAAAGAAAAAACATTTTCAGTTTACAGAATGACAGTCCAGGTTCTGGAGGTAGATTTTTGCTGAATTTGCAGACTAACAGACCCTTCAATTGCACTGAAATATTGCAAAAGTGCCTAAGGTCTGGTTAATGAGCAAAGATTTTAGGGAAAGACCAAGACTTGGTCAAAGTTTTATTATTATCAATGTTGATATGATCAGCAATGCTGTTTTTTTTATGTTATCTTATTTTGGGGTTTGCAGAAAGTTACTTGCCAGATATTTCATTCTGATGACCAGGTGGTACATGCAGCGAAATGTTGATGTTTTCGGCAATCAAATTTAATTGATTTATTCATGACGACTAATCAGGATACTTCTGCGTTTCACTGCCTAGGGTTTACGTATACAAGGTTATACCCATACAGAAAGAATCCATCTGGAATGCAAAATATGACTGAAGGTATGAAGTCTTGTCTTAATTAGTGCTCATCATAACAGCATTACATCAGTTGCAATTAGCACAGCCAGTTCTTCTCCCCAACACAAATACATTCACATGTCACAATAGTGACTATAAGAGCGCGGCACAATTAGGCAGTTTGAAGAGCAGGCTTCCTAATGCGCAACTAACTAACAGCACTGTCAGCTCTCAGGGTAACAGTAGGTGGGGTGGAAAACAGATACAAACCCTCAACCTGATGTCTAAAAAAAAAAAAAAGCATTGTCTAAAATCTCTCAAAATGATGAAAACCAAACCTTGCACAATATGGTTTGGTAATTAGATCAACCAAATCTTCTGCAGGTGATTTGCATAATGGTCACTTGATAAATAAAGGCGCCCCTGGAAGTGACAGTATATAAATGACTTGTTTTGCAGACAGCAGATGGTGGATATCACAGTGAGAGAGAGACGAGCTCACCCTGGAAAGTACCACAATGCATACCAGCTGCTGCAGTCTCTGGTCGCCTTTCCCCTCCTCGCAATTAAGCTATTCACGAGTAGGACGCGCAAGCTCATAGATATTCAATTAATTAGTTAAGAACAAGAGGATTCACTCCCTCATCTATTGACTGACTGACCTCTGTCCATTGATCAAGCGACTCAGTCAGATTCATTGATCTGATTAAGGCAAGGATCGTAACATTATATTTTGATCAGGGAGGCAGAAAGAAGAAAAAAAAAACAGAGCATCCGAATGTTAAGAAGATGCATGAACAATGTGGACAGATATTAAAAGACTGCAGATGAACGAGTGGAAATTAATAACTCCGGTCGTCAAAGATGACGCTAATCAAAATGCGTGCTGGATGAGTCAGCAGCTTCGCTCGATTCTCTCACGGTTACATTTGCATGGCACAATAATTGATTGACAGATGCGTGATATGAATGCTCCCGGAGCTCCAGCACAAGCCGGGGCAAATACAGACAGGAAGTTGCAGCGATAGTGAATCAGAGAGGGAGGGAGAGAAAAGGCGAAAGAGGGAGGGCGGGGTGCTCCGTCACCATGGTGATGTGTGCGTGTGTGTGTGTTGCTTTACCTCTCTGAGCGAAGGGTCAGTGATACTGTCCAGGCTGACGGAGCCCTCGTACGTCAGGTAGTGAAAGACGTTGAGGGCACGCATTGCCTCCGGGCCTCGCTGCTTGTATCCGAAAATAAGGTCAATCCACTGATGCAGCTGACATGACACAAACTCGCTTTCCAGGGCCTGTCAGAGGAGTACAGGGCAATTAGAGGTGAGAGGCATACCATCAGCTGCACAGCACACGGACAAAAAGACAAATTGTGCTTCCACATCACAAGGAGCACGGCACAACACGGCCTCGCTCGACTGTACACACACACCGACTGCGATTACATCACCAGAATCATCGCGAAACCTATTATTGTATGCTAGTTATTTTTCCCTCCTTATAGCGGCCTTCATGAGATAATTTCCCCACTGTGCGCACAGAAGCTGCATTCTCCCCTTTTAATGCAATCAGCTACCTCAGAACAAGCTTCCCATATCGCATTTCCCCCTGCACTTAAAACAACGACTCACTATCTTTGGAGACAAAGAAATTGGTTCAATACTAACAGGGATCCAATTTACTGTAAAACCATCTGCACAAGCAACGTTGATAAATTACTCGCCGGGGTGAAAACGGAGATGGGATTTCTTGTGGGAGCCAAAGTGAGAGATGTGCGGATAAGATTTAGGGCTGATAATTTTTTGCAATGCATCAAAAAGGAAGGCATGTTTTTT
>CAESWR010001234.1:85308-99023 GCA_903171835.1 Mullus surmuletus
AGGGAGCAGAACAAAAGAGAGACACCAAAAAAAAATGGAGGCAGAGGACTGTGATTTTCTGGGCGTGTGAACACACTGGTCTGCGAGTGTAACAGTGCGAGGCGGCGCCACGCATGCATCCCTGAACAGCGAGGGGGAAATATCCGCCGTAATCCGTTCTTTTTCAGGCAGCCCGGCACCTTGTTTGGGAGATGCAGACATGCCTGTAACAACTCTCAGCCGCTTCTCCTCCGCCCGCTCAGCCGGTGCACGAGCCGGATAGAGCTGGACCAGGCGGCGAGGGTAGAGGCATGGAGAAAGGTCACCTCCCCCAGACCGGCCCAGCTCTGTCACTCCGGCTGAAAAGGTCAAGTGTGTTCCTACTAGCTCCTTCTACCGCTGGTCCCAAACCTGCGTTGCCCACAACGCCAGGATACAAAGAACTGCATCGCCTACCCTGAAGACCCTCATGTTTGTCGAAGGCACCATCAGCCTTAATTAGAAGCTGGAGGCATTTCACGTCCAATTTACCCAAATGTTGGCTGTTGGAGATTCAAATGTATAGATATGAAACTGACAATCAAAAAATGAAAAACACACTGCAGTCGTATTTCATTATCTTCCTTTTGGTTTGAAGTTATTTTAGAACAGCGAGTCTGGAAACATGATCTTCTTGTTTACAGTCTGCAGCTGAATTCTAGCTGTAACAAGAATACAGACAGTTTGCCGAAGAAATATGCACATTTGCTCGTACGGCCATTCATCACATAGCCTGCGTATGCTTTTTATGATCTCTTTCCTCAGCTTCAATGGAGTCGAGCTTCTCCAGTAAGTGACTTCAGATTAAAGGGAGAGCAGACGTTTTTTTTGGGGGGGGGGGGTTTTCTCCTTCCCCCCCTGATGGCGAGCCACGGGTCGGATCTCCATTTCTCGTCTCTGTGTTCTCCCGAAACCTGCTGGGAGTTGTGGGCCACATGTTGATGGGCTGTCTGCATTAAATGTGCACATAACAGACGTTCGCGCACACATGCGGACAGAAAGGGCCCTGTACGCTGCCAAAGTTACGAGGCCCGGCATTACGGATTGTAACACTATCGGGGGCAAACTTGCCCTCAGTCTTGTCCTTTGGTGACATCACTGGGGTCAGGAGGTGTGATGTTAGTATCGAACGGCGTACTTTATATCCATGCTTCATGAATAAGACAAGCAGATGAAGCAATGGGAAGGTGAGAAAGAGGAAGTGCAAATGTTACAGATTGAAGAATTGAAGATTGAAGTGCACCTGCAGTCATTTAAATGCATCCTTCCATTTCAGCACAGTGATAGATTGCGCCGTTAAAAAAGACACTGTCAATGTTTTTGTTGAATCGTCCTGACACAAGGAATGTATTTATTGCTGTACTATTATTTACTGGGTGTAGCCCATGGCAAATGTCACCGTACAAACTGAGGTGGGTCAGGAATCGCATGGACAGCCCAAAAACCCTGACAGTTTCTGGATCTGCCCATTGCACACCTGTGCGCACAAAGTCAACATAACCATTGGCAGCAGTGATGATGCCTCCGGGATCTTCCCGGAGGCAAAATGTGCACGTCATTGTTACTCCTCTTATTATTCTGTTGTGATGAATCACATATTTCAATAAATCTGTGTGGTTAGCTTTGTATATCTTTATTACATGCTTATTACATTGAATGATTAAGTTAGAAAACCCTTCATATGACGGAGTGCTTATTGATAATTATATATACTGCTGTCTAAACTGTATTTGGTGGGAACCACAGCGAATGGAAGAGCACAGTGACTTACCATCCTATTTATTCGGACAAAGTCTTCAGGTTTCTTTGCCCAGGCTGGCAGGTCCACGTCACAGACCATCGTTCTGTCCTCCCTCATCCCCAGATGGTAGCCATTACTGTTGACAAACATCTCTGGCAGGTAGTAGAACTCTGGAATCAGTTCCTGTGTTTCAGAAGAAAAGAGATGTTTTATAGCTGACTGACTGAACCTGCTGCACTTCACCATGTGCAAGGAGCAACACGTGAGGACACAAAAGAAAAAAAAAAAGAAAGAAAAGAGACTGTATCCCTCGGAGATGAAGTGAGAATTCAAGGGGAAAGGTAACACAAACAAACTAAACAGCAGGCCATGAAAAGGCGGTGAGAGGTGCTAGTCCAGTTATTCCAGGCAGAGGTGTTAGGTGTGTTAAATGAAACTGGAACCGAGTTGGGTTTTCTTCCCCTGGTCTCTGAGCTCTTGTGATGGGGTCAGGACCTCGCAGTGGAGGGGAAGTCAGCATGGAAAAGAAGCCCCCCTATATAAAGCCTGGCATGACTCCAAATATATAAAAGAGGAGGATAAATATTTTTGTAAAAATATACAGTTTGGTAAGAATCCCTCTGGGAATTGTTGATGTGTTGAAGAACCAAATTGGTGTTCTGTTGTCTTTTTTTGGGGGGGGGGCTTAATCAGATAGACATATCGCATTAACCTTAGCCAATTCACAAAGCATGGTAATTTTCATTTAGACATTGCTAAAAATATAAGACTATATAAGAAGTCTTTAATGGATTTTTGATGCAGCCAAATGCCACATGACATAATTACTCTGGTTAATGCATAGGCATAGAATGATAAACTTCATTTTTTGCAGGCTGGTGTCAATGAGCTTGCGTATCAATGTGGAAATCCCTATAAATATCACATTTTACTGCCTTTAAAATGTATCATCACATATATTGTAACCAGCCCCCCCCACCCTCACGGCCATTACTTTATTTACTGATAATAAAGCACTCTGATAAAACCCTTGAATGGACCTTGTGGAGAACATTCAGTATTATTGTTGATAGCGAGCAAAATGGACTGACAACTTAAACACAATCAGAATCTCATTTAAAAGCCAAAAGATATTATATATATTTATATTAAATTTGAAGGTTTATCGCCTGTCAGTCAGTCAGGAGTAGCTATGGCCTTCAAAATTCTTTAAGAAAATTCTTGGAACTGTAAATGATGCACTCTGTGACTCTCCTCTCTGATCACAGAACTAAGAAAGGATGAGTGAGTAAAGCCCCTACACAATGAGGCATATGCACACCAGGAATGTAGATCCCCTGTCTCTGCCCTCATTAGAAAACATACACACAGGACAAGTTAAATGATGGTCTCTGTCTCGCAGCCTCGGATTATGAAGGACTTTCCGAGATATTTTAACTCCTTGTCTCAGGCGTGTTTTATGAATGCCGTGTTTGTCGGATTCAGTGGTACTATGGAGTTTTATATTGCCTGTGGGGTACATAATGTGCAGAGCTTTAAGGCCCCCATAAATCACGGGGTTTTGAGAGTGTGAGTTAGCATGACACCGTACAGGCCAGTAACAGCACTGGTCTGCTGTCGGTCACATTTCACCCTGCGCGCACGGCAAGGAGAGGAGAGAAGTAGCCTTTCCTCCACGCCGGCGTTGGCCTCACACACACACACAACCACACTTTGTCTCCTCCTTTTTGCAAACTTCCTGCTGTAACTCACCACCAAGCCGTTAAAACTGCCAGCTCCGTTTTCAAGCCACCCTCCCATGGCAGCCATTAATTCTGCAACAGCATCGTAATGGGCTAACAAGTCAATCACACGAGCCTCCATTGCTTTACACTATGTCACCTTAATGACATGTTCGTCAGAATCTGTCACCAGAGGAGAGCTGCTGGATTTCTTCAGACAGCATGGTGGCAGTTTGTGTGCGAGCAGATTTGTGTGTGTGTGTGTGTGTGTGCCCACTACTTCCAAGAAAAGGCTGCCTCTTTTTGCCCATGGGTGCCAGCTTCACGCAGAAATGAACGAGAAGTTTGGATGCACATTAATAATGGGGCTTGGTCCAGGAGGTGAGGTCCTGCTTGGTGCAGGGTTTGTTTCCATTTGACTTGCTCTTTTAGGAGGTCATTCCCATCAGGGGTTCAACATCCCTCGGTCTTGTCGTCATTACTGCTGGAGGAGGCCGGGGTTAATGAAGGAAAGACCCTGGTAAAAACAAGCTGCCTTTTAATCAGAAGCCTGATGGCCGGCCCGGTGTACTGGGCCGTAGATGACCTTAACCCCAGATGCTCCGCTCAGTCTACAGGCTGCTCCATTCCTTTTGTGAGCAGCTCCATTTAGAATTTGTTTTTTTTTTTTGCTGCCTTCCAGCCACCAAAAAAGAAAAAAGGTTTTTATTTCATCATATTCCCCATTTAGGTATGTTTGAGATAACATAAAAGCCTGTGAAGAAAGATCAAATAAATCAATGCAAGTAGAGATAAAAGGGAAGTTATTAATATTCTGATCAATCTCATCGGATTGTTGCCTCATAGTATATCCCTATCGCACCATGGCTGAACCAAACAGGCTCTTGCATAAGATTTCTCTGCTTCTAATACATTATAGAATAGTGTTAACAATCCAGCATTGTCCTGCACCGTGCAGCGCTTCGCCTAATAGATCACTAACCATCTTATGTGTGTAAAAACAAATGCATGCAGACATACAAGTAGTAGAAAGTAGGCTGTATTTGTTAACAGGGTGGTGTTTGACTATTCAGCTGTCCGGCGGCTCGCAGCTCCCTGCCTTCGCCTCGCATGGATTCTTTGCTGCTACTCTCCCCGATCCAGGCGAGTAAAAGCCATGTCTGTACATAAAAGACTACATTTTAAATAGCTTTTGTCATTAATGCTTTATTAATTGCCCGGGGCAACACTACCCAATACAGGGTGTGCTGGAAATATATGACACTTTGAGGTCAGTGCGTATTCCTGCTGCGCGTTATGCAGCGGGCAAAAATGGAGGCAAATCAGCAGGGTTCAGCGTTTTCGGTGACTGCTCTGTGGATTTGCAGAGGGAGGGCTTTGTCTCTCTCTCAGACGCTGCCTTTGTTCAAACTCAAGTGACTATATGCAGAGATAGAAGATCAGTCTACCTCCGGTTTGTTTTCTGCAGGAGATAAATCAAATGTGCATTTTTAAGTACTCTGAGTATTCCTGTTCGCTCCTGTTCTCTGTGATTCGCTGTTTGCATGAGGCATTTATAATTAATGGTATATATTTTTGAGATGGTGTCGAGGCACAGTAGCTGGGGAAGGGCGCTTACAGGGTGCGAGGCTTAGTATACTTATATTGCCAATTATACCCTGCGTGTAGCTGCAATTTTCCTTGTTTATATGTGGCACATCCTGCTATGTGATATTTTATTATTTTTGCTGGAAACCCACACAAACAGTTCAAAGAACATAATGAGCTAAATGAAAAAGATGATTACATATTCACATTATTGCTCTTTG
This sequence comes from Mullus surmuletus, assembly GCA_903171835.1. Classification (NCBI taxonomy): domain Eukaryota; kingdom Metazoa; phylum Chordata; class Actinopteri; order Syngnathiformes; family Mullidae; genus Mullus; species Mullus surmuletus. Next base: position 90,597 of record CAESWR010001234.1, read on the forward strand.
GCTTGTTATTGCCGTTGTTGTAAGTCTCACCTTTACATCCGAAGTGTCCCTTTGACAGTTCCTCCAAGAGCGGGTAATGGCTGAAAAGGTGCGATCTGGGTGGTCAAACTTGCTATTATTGGCACTAAGAGAGAACGTGGTGAATGGCTCCTAAAAGCAAACACAAAAAGACCATGTTAGTTATGTTTTTATTAGATTTTATTAGAAAAAAACCAGGGTTTTTTATATATATATGCAAAAATTCCTGGTTATACTATCTGTCGGTTATACTATCTCTCGTCTGCATCAGACTGCAAGCTCTCTGTAAAGATCAACCAGTCCTTATATCCAAGCCTGAGGGAGAATTAATTAGTGCTCTTCCTGTGTACAGTGAGATCTAATGATAATTGGCTCAAATTTGGTTTTCCCAGTCTGAGATGGCGACGGTTGCCGGCTGCAGCGGACGGATCACTCACCGGAGGAAGAAAGGGATTGTGGGAACAAACCCGCGGAGGCCAATCTAACTGCTGTCAAGGGAACTCCCTCGGTTCATCAGCCCCCTTTTCTACTAATGATGGAGGAGGAGGAGTACGGTACAAATTCTGCTGTAAAGCTCTGTCAAATTAATAAGCCGACTTCAAAATCAAGCATCAACTCAAGAGAGGCCGTTCAGGTTACAAGGGTCTGATTTGTGGGGCGCAGAGCGGGAGAGAGCGCCTGTGCCTCTTCTTCTTCCTCCTCCTCCTCCTCCTTCTCCTCCAGAGTAAATGAGGACAGTGCTGAGTAACCTTGATGGACATGTCTCCGGCGCTCACTGGGTTGCCTGAAACACATAAACCTGTCACAGCAGCCTCTGTAAATCATTACCCAGCCACTCTTTATTTAGTTCACATATGCTGGTTTACTGGCCTGTGAAATGTGTTTTCTGAGTGCCATTGGTCTAACTCGGGCCCAATCAAATTGAGATGTCGAACCGCTTCCTGCTCAGGAGCCGACAGACCTCAAAGTAACAGCATCATCAAGTCCGACAAGTGACAATCAGCTAATGCAGACTCAGAAATGAAAAGCCGTCTGAGAATGTGGGTTTGGCTTCATTCCTGTTCGGATGCTTGACTAACCCGGGGGGGGGATTGTGAACACAGTACCATCATGGTTGAAGGGGTGGCTGAGGAGGTTATTTCACTCACTATTCTGATGAGCCAGTGGAGGGTGGAGGCGGCTGTGGAGTAGTGGGAGCTGTAATGACAAGGTGGGGTCTGATCATCTTCCCACGTCTCGTAGCGCTCGGCGTAGAATGCGGCGCGCTTCGGGTTCAAAGCACCGATTGGCTGGGGAGAAAAAAAACCCAGGAAATATCACCATGCAAATTCTGTGAAAGTTCTTCATTTAAACACACAATTAATAAAATAATGAGATTAGGCCATTGGAAAAATGTGATAATTGTATGCGTTTCACCTTAAATCTAGATTGTCACCATTTTTTGTCGACAACTTTACAAGAATTTCAAACTCAACGTCTTGGTTTAAGATTTTCCATCACACCTCATTCTTAAATATTCAAAAGTCTGAAGAAAACCAGCAAACTTTCATATAAAAAAAACGCAGCTCAGATGTGTCACATTAAAGGGACGGAAGGAACCGCCGAGCCCCGTCCCACCGAATACAGTATAAATACATTGAGACAGCCGCCAAAACCAACACATTTAAAGTTAATGCATGCCTATAATTACAGTTGAGGGTAAAGAACACCTCTATATATTGCAGAAACACACCATTAAAAAAAAAACCCATAATCAGTAGCTACTCTCTTGAAGCGCAACTTAAAGTGATTAAGACATAAAGAACACTACTTTAAATCACTGTGTATTTCAGACATCAAATAAACACCCAAAATAAAAAATATATGAAAATAACACTACTGCTATTAATAATAATGATAATAATAATAATGATAACATGAAAGAGGATATCATAAAGTTAAAAATGTATTTGAAGTATTAAAAATAGTTGTGCTCAACTAAAATAAATGTAAAGTGAAAAAAAGATAATAGATGGAGGCTGTTTGGAAACTTTATTGAGTATTTGGCTTAAGTTGATCTCGGGGATTCTGGGATTCTGCCAGATTCTGCGCCCGTCTCAGCAGAATTTTAACAAGGCAGTGAAGGACAGCGAAGTCCACAAAAACATTTACAGACAAGTTTTCTATAGTATGCGTGACTGTAAGACAGCGGGAGCTCCGTTCTCTGCTCTCGCTGTCTTAATTGCCTCTTCATCACAACCATATGGGCCGACTTAACATACTTTACGTAGGTTTCTCCACTTTTGACAAAATTACACACAATAAAGAAAACCATTGCATTTTTTAAGGACTGTAGAAACCTCACCAAAATGACGGCTGTGCACGCCACCGATATTTTGCCATTGGGTGATTTTGGTCGATTATTAACCTGCTTTGTAATCTACAGGGTTCCATATTTATATATAGCTCCTTCAAAAACACACTCTTCATGTTCCTAAATCATACCTTGTGCAAAAGTTTGACTTATCTCACTGATATTACCCTCAAAGCCTTGCAGAAGGGAGATCTGTATCCTTTTTGGTATCGACGGCCTTAATCTCCTGTGAGTCTTAAAATGGACTGTAATTCTGCTGCTGACAGATACGGAGGGTTTTGGGCTAGTCTTCCACTTAAATCAAATTTTAATGAACGTGTAGTTATTTGACAGTTATGAGGAGGTTTTGGAAAATACTCATTCCAAGCCAAATTATTAGACCGCATAAAAGAATCTGTAACTTTCTTGTTCTTTTTTTTCCTTTAAGGGGGGGTTCACAGTAGTTTGAAGTTCACACTCTCTGGCTGCGATGCTGCGATTCATACGACACCCATAATGCATCTATAAACGAGCTGCTGCCAGTACACTCATGTAGCGGTTGGTGGTCCAAACTCTCTCCGAACTTTGAAGACCACACCAAAAAACAGCGCTTCAATATTTTTATGATCCATGGCTTGCATGACTTCTGCTCTTCTATTCCTTCTTTGTTTAGCGAATTAACTGATCAATTTGTAGTTTTCCCCCCATTAGGCTACATGAGGCAAGCCAGAGTGGCCGGTGAGGAGGAGTGGGGGCTGATGGTGGTGGTGGTGGTGGTGGTGGTGTGGGGGGGTGGCTGCACAGGGTGGACGAGGAGCTTTACTCTGGGATTTGTCTGTCAGACCCCATTATTCTCCCGAACCCTAAAAAGTTCCTGTTGTGCTGTCTTCTGTCTGAAATTTACAGGTTTGTGGTGGCAGGGGTGAAACAGAGTGGCTTGCCGAAGATGGAAGACGGAGATGTGAGTGTCTCCTGCTAAATGTTGTGGGTAATCCGTGCGGATTAACCCCGGCTGACCTGATTTACACCCTGCGCACCCACCAAGCCAAGCGCTTTGCTCAGCTCTGCTGCTCCCATCTGTGTGCAGAGCACCTCTGTGCTGATGGACACTGCTGATTAGAGATATTGGGGTATTTGGAATATAACGGAATCCAATTAAACAGCATTACAATAAACAGCTTCTGGCACATTGAGAAGCTTGTATCTATCATTACTGGAGAGAACTATGCGAGATTGCATTGTTGTACATGCTGTCAAACATCCGCTATCTTCATATTTTTCTCGTTAAAGTAGAAAAAACACTTATATTTACTAAAAATTAGAGACTCAAAGCTGATAAAATGCACCAAAAAGAAAATGGAACAGATCCCCCATATTGAAAGCTCTTGCAGCATAATTATAGAAAAAGATATTATAATGAAAAAAAAAAAACATAACATCACTGCTTTTTTATTTGACAACCATCCAATTATTCCAAAGTTAGACCAAAGCTTGGATAGTGTGCTTCATTATTTAACCACAGCGCCGGCAACAATTTCAATATTGCACTGACACCATCACTGGGTTTTTGCCCTTTGGCGGTAGTTTCATTTTCATGTGTTCTTAGGGCAACATAATGACTCCCATTAAACATACGTTTAGTGGTGAATAAATTGCTTTCTCTGCCTTTTCAATCACCCCACCCAATATAAAAGCCTCAGAGGCATATTGGCAGTCAATATTAATATACTCAGGACCACTGAATGAGTTTTCGAGGGGGAAGGGAGGCTGGTAATCTAATCAATCGCAGCTTTCTTACCTGGAAGCTGCGATTGATTGAGGCGAGAGGACAGAGAGAATAAAAGAAAAAGCCTTTAGTTCAAAACAGTCAAACTCAGAAATGAGCCCACTTTCCTCTAAAATGGCATCGTTATTGTTTCAACCGGGTGGAGCTTGCATTCAATCTCGCCACAACAGACATTGGTCATTTCGTAGATGATGGGAATATCCGTGTGTGGCACGGCGCACATGCCTGAGGCTCCCGAGTCAAAATTAAATGGGGCCAGTTTTTTTTCTTCTTGGTTCCTCCTTAAAATTTAATGGCAGTCCACATCAACGTTAGCACAATTGAATAGACTGAAAGAGAAGTTTATTGAGATCTGCATAGATTTATGGGGTGATAATAGCCTCACATGTGACGTCTCGGCCCAGCTGGAGCGCGGTGCAAGCCACAAGACGTCTCGCACTCTTTTAAAAGCACCACCAGAGGAACTATTGGAGGTTTGGGTTTTATGAAAGTTTCAGGTAAGGCATGAGAGAGAGAAAGGAGGAGGAAAAGACAGCTCTGTTGATGTAAGAAACAACAAAAACATATGATTCATAAAGAATAAACAAAGCTCTGACTAGGTACATTTTGATTGAATGTTTTACATGTCTATTTTCATCATATCATGGCACTAGAATGGAAAGGAAAATGATTGTTATTTCAGAAAAGGCCTGTGATATGAACCCCATACTTTATTTGACAAGCTAAACATATATTTAAAATTTTAGGTGTAAATAGTAGCATTCTTTCCACCGACAAACCACTCAACCATTTGGTGACACTAAACTATTCAAAAGTGGGGTTTTTTGTTGTTTTTTTTTTTCAGAGAGGCACACAGTCGGGATGCAGCGATGTGCTTACTGGAAAGTTATTTCCGGTCTTTAATTTGTCTATTTTTCCTCATAAATGAAACAGTGTTCTCACAGTGTTCCCAGGATCCCCGGCTGCATTCAACATGAATTTAATGATGAGACATTTTCTATGGAAAGTGGAGGCAAATACTTCCATTTGGTTTTCAATATGGGTTTTGCTGATGTCAGCTTTAGGGAGTCTGAAAACCGTTAACTTGTATTGATGGAACTAATGTGTGATGAATGTAGAGAAATATGATCTCCCTATACTGTTAAAAAAACGGAGGTTATTTTTTCCCTCCAATTTCTGTTATTTTTTGGAACAGTGAATAATAAAGCCTTTGAAGGCTCTGGTTCGATATCTCACCAGGATGCATTATGGCTATGAAGATAAGGTGGTGTCGCGGTCTTCCCTGTTTATTAGCGCATTTGTTGTATCCTGTCACAATCAATGTCAGAATCCCCCAAAAAACCATTCACGAGCGTCACGCGCCCCTTGCACATGGATTATATTTGCCTTGTGTGTGGAGTCTCAAAGAAAAAAGAAATGTAGCAATAAATGGAACAAAAAAGAAATGTAGCAATAAATGGAACCATGTGGAATGGTAATGAAGGACTGTTGGTGGCCTTGGAAAGGTGAAGTCTGATACAGACACCACTTCCACTGCATGTTCACCAAGACAATGTCCTCTCTGCGCCGAAAAACATGAAAGCCTGGCACAGCGTAGCCCCCACACTGTTGTTGCTGGGAGAATTCAAGCATGAAATAAACTGAAAGGCTACTTCCAGGTTCATGCACATCCTGTACATCTTATGTGCTGGGTTTGCTATAGGAAAACTAAATATAGGATATTCCATAACTTCTCAGAAATGTCAAATTCAATTTCCTCACTGGGAAATGTTTTCAGGAAATAAAAAAAAAAGATCAGCCTCCAACACACTGATGTTTTGGTTACCAAAGCAGAGCGAAACACATGAGGAGAGTGCGTGATTGATTGGCTGCTTAATGAGAAATAAAAACGCATTTGTGATAAGATATGTGGAGTGGATCTTGGGTGCCTTTAGTCCTGTCATATTCGCCATCTGTTGATAAGTCCAAATCAGGCTCCGCTTACCTCAGCGAGGAATAATCACCGTTTCCCTTTTCCCTGCATTGCTTATCGCACTGATCACAAACACAAGAGCATGAAAACAACTGCTTCAGACAGTTCTGTGCTTGCTCCGATCCGAGTTCATTTCTTGTATAACACCTGACCCAGTGAAACACATCAACACAACTAAACAAAGTATGATCAAACTTGGATTTCGCTTCACGTCCAATCAGGATCATTTCTGCCGTAGAGCTCCGAGGATGCAGGGGAAAATGTATGTGCTGCCGTTGGGGGTGCAGAGAGTGCATCCGTTTGTTTGGTTATATCCAAGATACATCCCAAAGAGACGCATATTGCATTTTATATTTCAAAAGAAATTACGTTAAAGTATGTTGCCGCGGCGCTCTGTCAGGAGGAGTCGCCGTGGTTTTTGCTTGCCTTGTCAGAGGCTGGGCTGCATGCAGCTCCAGTCTAATGCAATCAAGTTGCTCCAGCTCAAAATAAAGCAGATGTGCATCCAAACAGCATGACTGTGAGTGGAAGCAAGGGTGAAGAGGGCTCCATTATGGAAGGAGAAGTGTAGAGGGTGGTGCCTTTACAGCAGCCAAGTTCTGTCTTGTACTCTCTTGTCACTTAGAGAGAAGAATATCTCAGTGAATGCCACGGAAAAAATCTTAACAGAAAATGTTCCACCATTTGAACACAGATCCTGCACAATATGCTCTTGCAAAATGAATGTTACTGCTTTGAATAAAATAAAACGCGTTGAAAAAAACATTGAGAAAATCTGCTCGAGCTTGTCGATCCTCTGCAAAACCATTCTGGTTTGAGAAACACAAGGTTAGACAACAACAGCCCCTCTCACCTTCTCACACAATTACTTGCATTTCCATCAGATCATTTAACAGCTATGAGGAAGATTAGCTTCCCACTATCTATCATCCACTTGTCACTCCATAAAGGAATAATCATTAGAATCTAATGAAACACTCCACCGCATTAACGCACCTGACATCCAAATATGTACAAGTCTGGCCCGCGGGCAGCGCAACACAGTGTTCAACAGCATAGTTCATTGACTGAGTGTGCAACTACCAGGTAATTGTAGGTGTGTGTGTAGTCGGTTTGCGAGGAAATTATTTGGCAGTTCAAACAATGCTGTCCATCAAGTGGCAGTCAACTGGAAATGGCAAACAGGTCATTGACGTGTGGGAAAGAAAGCCTCCAAAAGCCTTTGTATTAGTAATACACACCAGGTATTTCGAAACACTACCTGGGGTGCAATTCTATAATTTAGCTCAAATGACATGTTAGCCAGTCTATTAAAATTAGTATTCATACAAGTTTCGCAGCTTCTAGTTACAGATAATATTAGATGAGATCAGATAATGTCAGATATTCCCCTATCTGGGTTTTTCTTGAGTGTTTTTTCTCCTTTTTTGGTCCACTGAGCAACGTTACGAGCAAAGCACCATTTCCGTTGTGCCGTTTTCCATTTCCATATTGATTTTTACATGTAAAAATTGTTACAATGTGTGTATCACATGAGATATATCAAGAGTCCCTCAAACACTGTTTTGCCACAAATATTAAAAGCTCAAGTGTGACTCCCCAACCCTTGAGACTACAGACGGAGCATACATGTACACAGCCACACCCACGGTACACACACACACAGCCCTAATACACGACAAATGTTCTCTGGAGATTGTGTGGCTTGCTCTTATCCATAATTGAACAAAAGGGCAGACCAAGCAGGGAGGAGAAGTGTGGGGGTCCGTGTACCTCCTCGCCACACTGGCTGTGAACTTTTGGAGTTAAGAGCCCCGGGGTTCCAAGGACAACTGTCAGGAGACACAGGCTGTGAACTCATGCTAATGAAGGCAGCTCAGCCCTGTAAACAGCATGGGAGGATGTCACTGGAATACATTACAATACATAACTGTCTCCCCGGGGCACGAGGGCTGCACATGGCTCAGCCCTGATCACACACACACACATAAACACACTCACACCACCGCTTTCACGGCCCACCTGGATACCTCGGAGGCCGGAGCCCCCCCAAAAAAAGCAGACAAATGTTGAGATGATGGCGTTTTGTCTAAAAGCATTTACTGAAATGTGAAGGAGCGCTCCACAGCAGTTTGCCTTTCAGATTCAATACACTCTATCAGACTTGTTCAAGATTTTGCAGTTGTTTTCATCGTCATTTTTTCCAGAAGTGAGACGGTAAAACGGGGCTCATGGTGGGAAAGCGTGCGCTTTGACGAGAACTGGGGGGTGGGGGGGGGCGATAAAGTGAGAGAGAGAGGGCTCAGACAGGAATGTGAC
>CAESWR010001234.1:101545-122939 GCA_903171835.1 Mullus surmuletus
GGGGGTTTTCCAGTACTGATATTTACTGAGCGCTGACTGGACGTCACTGCGCTACAATTTCTTGCATCATCAAGTTTATGAAGAAGCAGCTGGAGAAACCGAGAATAGCTCTGCATCAGAAAGCGCACCTGTATCATGTCTATCTATAGAATCATGTAACATCAAAAGCATTCAAATCGGTCAGCCTGTTTAGCAAAATAAAAGCCTCTAAATGCACTGAGCACATGGTAATATCTAATGGGCTGATCGAGGCGAAAGCGTCTGCAGGGTCTGGTGGAAGCTACAGAGCATAATTATCCAGGTTAATGCCATATCGTGGAGAGGAAGCAGCCGACCGAGTGTGGATGAAGAGTCAGGGGTGTTGGTGTAGTTAGAACTGCTATTGCTGAAGCCTGTGTTGAGGTGGCAGGATGTTAATAACAGTGGAATAGTGTTTAATTAGAAGACCACTTTCCGTTCGCACCTCTTCCCAGCAGTTCACCCTTCACCCCCCCCGCCTGTCTGCCGCCCCACACACTATTCTGACATCCCTGTCAGCTCAGGTCATTAATAGGGGATTTTTAATGAATTTTGTGCATGTTTTTCTGTCTGCCTTACATCTAATTAGCTGACAATAATGTATCGAACTCAAGCAAGGGCTAAATATAAATATGCATGAATATGCAGTGAGAGAGGATGACACCTCTCACGGCAGAGTAGTGCGCAGTCGCTCCTGCTTTGCCTGTTAGTTGCAGTAGACATCAGAGAGTCGACAACAGAGCCTCTCAACTCCGCAGACACACATGTGTACCACTCTCACAAAGCCAGGCACTAATTATCTGGCAAAATCTGCTGTGCCAACTCTTAGCTTCAAACAACAGTGGAGAACATTGCTGTGAGGGTGGCTTGAGGATAGCATGGATTTGTGAACAAATAGGGCATACCTAAGGACTCTTATGGTATGTTTTCAGCACCACTGACACATTAAGTTATTGATCATGACTGCTCAACCTAAAGTCATAAGACTCTAATAGGGAGGAGATTATAAGTACTAGATTAAACATTGCACTTTCACTGCTTATTAAATTCTTCTGGGATAATGCGAAAAACAACTCTGAATCTATCTCTTTAACTGATGGCTGTGAAACATCCAAATAATTGGACTCTCATTTGTGATCCACAGCAGCCCTACCTGCGATGGTGTTGAGAAACATCAGGTACTCGAAGTTGGAGATCTCTCTCCTCTGCCATCGCTGAGTCATGTTGGACGATTTGAAAAGCTGCCGTGGGGTGGCCAGTGAGATTCGCCTGGAAGAAAAATATTTAAACTGTGAAGCTTTAAATTATTGACACTGTACCGGCAGTGAACATTTTGAACCTTATATTTGTAGAATTTTAAAGCCAAAGGGTACATACTGTTTCTGTATATGACACATTGCTCAAAACCAAAGGATTTGCATTTTGCCTCACAGTAAACTGGGGCATGAATGATGACGTTTAATAGCCCACAGATGCAGGGAGCGTGCATAAAAAGTCAAGCTACAAACAAAACCAAGCTTGCCATGCTAGAATGCACTGATCAATTCAAGTAAATCCAATTAGCGCCAGGTGCAAATCAAGTACTCTTAAATAACACAGTTCATTTACCAAGTGTTCATTTAGGAGGTCTTGCTTTAAAACTGCTTGATTAACAAGAGATGGACGAAAAGGGCTTGTTTTATCGCTGTATCTAAACAGGCCTGTTAGCACTCAGAGTCCAATGGGAATCTGGGGGTTTTCTCTGCGGTCAGTGGCCTGGCTTCAGCCCTGCTGTATAGAGTCTTCTGTCAGAGAATTAGGTCAGCACAGTCGGGGTCAGTGCACATCCACTTCAATGACCGGAGCAATGGGACTTCAAATGACTCCGCTGCAGGCCAAGCCGCACAGATGCTCCAGCGCAAAACACACACAGAGGAGGGAACGGAGGAAGTGGAGGCATTAAAACAGCGATCGGTCTATCCTAAACCTCTGCTTTCTCTCAGATTTCCTTTGGCAAAACCCTTTGTTCGTGCTACCCACCTTGCCTGTGGGAGTCCATAGCTGGTTCCCACTCCAACGCGAGGAAGACTGTAGACCACTTTCTTTACCGTGGCCTGGTCGGGGAAGTTGAAGAGGACTGATGCTGTTGTGCAGTGAGACATATCAGTTAATGAAAAAGAGGAAGGATTCCAATGGGTATAAACGGCACTTTGCTTACTTCTGTTGGCCATGAAAACCTCCATGGCCGTGTTCTGCAGGAGGTATCGTCTGGTGAAGACTGCACGTATCTCACTGAACATCCATTTTCCATGTAAACCCTCAGTGTATGCCAAGACCTGGAGAAGCACACAGGAGAAGGAAAAGACCCCTGTTAGAACAGAAATGTAAAAAGCTTTATTTTGCCGATGATTCAAGCTTATTGAGCACTACCTCATAGAAATTGGAACAGACTACAGCAGCTATTTTGTCAAGAAATAGATGGTGTGACCCATCACATTAATTAAGACTCATCACCCCAGATTTAGCAGAACGTTCATTAAAAGGATTAGTGTGTATACCAACAAGTTCATGTCAAAATGGTTGCAATAGAAAAGAGCTACCACTAAGAGCAATGATATTCTAAGTGTCCAAAAAGCCAATTAAACTAAGACCGGAAAATTAGTAGCTATCTCTGATTTTTATTTGCAATGTCCACATAGATATATGTTAAAAATGCCTAAAAATGATTCTATAAAAGTGAGATCTGCTTTTAATTACTTTCATAAAATAATAAATAAAAATATACATTATATGCACTGCTGAGTAACCCCCTGAGTGTCCACTGCTGGTAAGTTGTTTTTTTTACTGCTGAAAATATTCTGGTTTACACTTCAATCCACTAGTGGGGAAACAACTGCAATACTCAGGGGCTTTTTCTTTCCATCCATTACAGGACACAAATGTAATTTTATCATTACTAAAGAAGAGTATTATATGAGCTGAGACTGGTAGATGATCAGCTACATTAGAGTAGTATTTGTGCCAGAGGTTTTGTATCGCAATGACTCGCATCACATGTCTCAATACAGTCTGTTTGGGTCTGAAGGCAAATGGTCAAAAGATGACCCCTGCGTATCAGTGACACATGAATAATCAATAAAAAGACATATCAAGCAGAGGAGATGGCAGACAAAGGATCGTTAGAGTATGCAGCAGCACTGGGACAGCAGGTCCACACACAGAAAACTAAGGCAGTTGTTCTGACAGGTGAGAATGGTCCCTTCACATTCCCCTCCTCTCTCTCTCCGTCTCTCTCTCCTCATTTCACTTCTCCCTGACTGAACAATTTTGTCCGACAGTATGAGCCAGTGAGCAACCTCATCAGCTCCCCAGGTTATAATCACACGTAGGTTCGGTTCAGAGAGTGTGTGAGACACGAATAAACCTATAACAGGGCTGTAAGGGGGTGAGGACCTACAGTACATCTGTGTGTGTGCGTGTGTTGTGTATGTGTGGTGATTGAGGTAAAGCAGACAGAGAAAGAGGGAGGCAGAGTGAGATGTTAAGCTAGGTTAGGCCTGATGCTAATGCTCATTTAAAATATAGACAGGCTGCAAGAGTGCTACGTGAGCCCGCCTGCTTTAATTTCTCCCTGGAATAGCTTGCGCCCGACCTCAGCACCATATCCAAAATCTCTGGAGCTCAATTAAAATTGGATTAGGTGGAGATGCTGCATGTGCAGCACCGTATCTCTGGTGCTCTCCTCCCAGTAATGCCCCTGCTTGACACCTCTGCAACCCCCCACCCCCCCACTCCCCAACTCAAACAGTTGTCATAGAGACAGCACAGCCCAGAGGATGCAGCACACTGACTGGAGAGGAGGGGGGGTGGTGCGTGTGTATGTGTGTGTGTGTGTGTGTGGGGGGGGGTTGTGGGCTGTGGTGTTGAGATGGAGGGACAGCTATAGCTGCGAGCGCACTGCTAAGGGCCGGCAGCAGCTGCATAGTAGGCAGTGTAGCTTTTATCCCTCTCAGAGTCTGCAGCCAGATGTTCGAGAAGTAGTCTTCTGTGAGCAATGTTGAAAGGCAAGTCAGACAGATATGCATCATGGGATGGCTTCAACAGCTTACTCTGTTAAAGCACTGGTGGGCTGCTGAATACATATTAAGTTATTTGGATGTTTGGAGACTCTTAATGGTTTGCAGAGCAGCCACTGTTCAATTTATGCCTTTTAAATTAACCATCCTATAAATCTCACTCATACATTTTCATTTTTATCTCCATGTATTATGCATTATATGTGATACAAAGCAGTTCATAGAGGTTTTAAGAGTGTTCTGAAGATCTACATTTAGGACTAATAGGTTGCTTCAATATAATATTTTAGTCCTATCCTTTTCTTTCTGGCTGTTACCCAGTTTAAGTGAACATTTTGCTGAAGTGACAAAGCACAGGCCAAAGGGCTAGCTGTCAACAAAAGAGAGGCTAAAGAGGAGGGGAAAAAAGAGCTGATTTCAAACAGCCCAGATCAAAAAATTTGTCATAACAACAAAGCTTTGGTCTAAAACCAACACACAGGGGCCCCTGTAGACTTGGAGATTTGACAAAGCCCAGCCCTCATTTTTGGAGGCCCAGCTGTAAAAAATGCCATTTAATGAACCTGTCTGCTGAAGCTGTCCCCTGCCTGTCAGAGGTGTCAGCTAGTGACAAGCGCTGGGGACGGCCGCCTCCAGTCACAGACAGGCCTGCCAGCTGGAGACTTCGGCCCCAATCTAATCACGCCACCAGGAAGGGACCGGCGCTCTGCTCTTGGTCTGTCACGCTCAGGGCTGGGGGAGCAGCTAGGGTGGAGGGGTTGGTGGGTGTGCGTAGGGGGTGGTGGTGGTTGAAGGGGTCTGGTATGGCCGACAAGCGCAGCCTTTTGTTTCCACACAGGTCCCTCCACGCAGGCTCATTAGGAGCCACAGGCGCATGCGCCGCTACTGCCAGCTGCAGGGAGATACACCTCGCCAGCATAATGGCCATAATGCAATTTAACGTCTCCGTCCCCCTCTTTCTTTCATTCCCCTCCGCTTCTCTCCCTGATTTGACAGAGGGCAGCCTGCTTTCTAAATTGCAGAGAATCACAGGTAGAAAATGGAAAATATTGTGACAGATGAGATGAAGAGAGGCACAGGTGACACCGGTGTTTAGGCTGAAACTCGAATATTATAATGTGCAGCTTGTCAAATGGAGCACATCATACTTAAACTCCATAGGAAGCCACTTCATGCATGGAAATGGATTCTAATCATATATGACTCTCGAGCAGCTTTAACTGCACATTGGCGTGGACACTATGATAGATGTTATTAATAAATCTAACAGACCATTTTCTCTAAAACCTGATGCCATTTCTTCCAATGTGGAAAACCACAATCCCTTTCACCGGCTTCTAAACCAAAATAGCAAAAATAATATAATTCAGTGGGACCTCCAAGCCAGCATGACTGATATATTTATATGACTATAGAGCGCTCTGACATCCTGGTATCATAGCACCTCCACTGCATTCTTTTCAGATTTGTCTAATAGGCTTCCACTGTAAAGCCTCACAACTGCATGGTCCCAGGCGACCAGAGAGAACAGTGAAGTGGAAGAATAAGGGGAGGATACAAGAGGCGGTTTCATTTTGAGTGATATGACTACTCCCCCAGGAGCAAGTGGGATGGATTTCACACATGGCAATTTGGAGGATCAGCACACACTGCGTATCCTGTACTCAATGGCTGACCCCAGGCAATATGGGCCAAAACTGTGAGGAGGTTGAGCGGTAGGAGATGGCTAGGAATAAAAAACATGAAGCCTGGTAACAGGGAGGGCAGAGAGTAACTTTCAGCTCATCGGGTCAAATATGCATTTGGTTTGCTAAAAAACAAATACTGATCCTGAACATTTACTTGTCCACCTCGCCTCAAAATTATGCAAAACAATGCATTTGAGCACCAATAAACATTTCAAGGAAGCAAAGATGCTGCTCATGTTCAATGATTATTCAGACTAAATGGCTGAATAACATTGAAGTAACAGAGAGGGTGCACCTTTCTGTGTTTTGGACGGTCTCTTTAGGAGTAAAAATTCCACATACTTGCCAAAAATGACTCAGGTATTCACATTATTAAATTACCCCAATGTCTGCCACATTTTACTTCATAAAGCCAAATAGACAGAAATTGTGGTTATACTGTATTGCCCAAATCCACTTTTTAACTTTTAGCTTTAATCCTTTTCACATCCTGCAAAGATTTAAAATGTCTGCATGAGCATCAAAGCATGTTTTCCATCTGATCCTTCCTTTATGTGACAACTGCTATGAAGTGTAGAAATATAAAAATGTGAAAGATTCACCCAGATTATTTAAAAAAATGCATTCCACCTCGACTCTCTGTGAGGCCCATATCTCAACTTCAATAAAGTAGCAGACTCCTAATGCAGGTATTGGGGGGGGAAACAAGATACAGATTTGCATAATCAGTGTCACTATACATTTGGGAGGTAGCTGGAGTGTGGCAAGATGACACAGCTTGGGTGCTCTGGCAAGACCAGTGGGATAAAGGAGATGAATATGCATTAAATATGCTGGCAGTTCACTGCCCCAAATGTCCAGCCAAGTTTGTCAATAACATTTATGTCAGGGATGGTATTTCACGCGCATTAGCAGGCCCTGCAGCGCTGTCTTCAACGCTGCTATTGGAGGACAGGTGGGAGGAGCCTTTTACAGAGTATGCAGCTACTTCTTAAAAACTCACACCCCCCCAATCTGTGCATGCTGTAGTATAAAGCCTTGAAAGATGTGCAGGGAAAAAAATGCAATTTCTTATATGACCCTGTGGGTGATTTTCAGCATCAAGCAAGATATCTGCCAGCATGTGAGGAACAAAAATTATATGTATATATGCCGACGTTACCTCGTAACTGACATCAGCTTAAAAGAACAGATTGTATGCTTTTTCTCTTTTTAACTTGTAGCTGGATGTTCACATTCTCATCTTTCACATCTGGTTAAGATGAAACTGTTACTGTCAGTTCACCAAAGTTGTGCTCACAGCACTGTGGGAGGCGACTCGTATGTGTCAACCTTTATCCCAGAACAACCAAAACAAGCTGTAAAAATACGGCATCCAGTAATTACCAGCAATTTAGCTGAATGATGTCTCTCTTCAATCACTGCAACTACTGTAATACACGCAAAACACATATTTCTCACAGTGTTCCTACTAAACATTGCTCTTTTTTTAATAGCTTTTTTTCTGGACCATGGTACTCATTTTTTTTAAACTAGCAACTATTCAAAAAAATATTTTAGATTACTTGAATTTGACAAATGCTGCGAAATTGTAGCTTAAGGTCATATGACTCATTTTTACAGCAGCTTTTCTTTTTACCTCCCAATAACACAATTAGGTGTGACAAAATGAACACATGAACATGCTCTGACCCACCCAGAGTCACATCAACACACACACACAGACACAGACACAGACACACATACAGACACACACACACACACGCACATGCACACACACACACATCATCCAGATAAACAGTATGAGGATGCCTTTACTAAGGAGCTTGAGCGAGGGGATGCAGTCATTTGGTATGGGGTCTTTTCAGCAAGCTTTTCTTAATGGGACTTTTTCAGGGACTTGTCAGCCTTAAGATGACTGAAATCTTCCTGGCCTGGGTACCAGCTTCCTCTGGCTGCCACTGGGAGTGCCAAGCTGATCGCTTTAGATCCCACTTATCTTTTTTTTTTGTGTGTGTGGTGGTGCGTGGGAGGGATGGCGGCTCAGAGCAAAGACGCAGAAGAAGAGAAAGAACGAGACAAGGATGGAGAGGCGGAGAGACGGAGGAGGAGAGGGACAGAAAGAGCAAGTGGTTAGACGGGAGGGCCTGATGAGCAATGAGCGCCTCACTCGTCCTCAATTAATCTTGTCTCTCTACCTTTGCTTTGGCGCTTCCCTCAGCACCGAGGTAATAACGACACCCTCATCCATTATCCTTTTATCCCCGTTATTCACTGGGAATTGCTTAATAATATGTTACAGATTTGTCCTCCTTCATATAATTCTTTCTGTCATTTGCAGTATATCATCGGGAAAACACACGGCCCCCCCTTCCTGCTGGACGCTCTTTGAGGATTATCGTGGGTGACACCTTCGCGACGCAGCCAGAATCTGGAGCATCGTATTTTCAGGCATAAAGTGGAATTACCCTGACTTATCTGTCATTGCCAAAAGCACAACAAACCATTCAGAGGCCAAAGCAAAGGTGGAACAGGTTCTTATCGGCTTCTATGAACGAGGGGGCTTGTAAATTTATGCTAATGAAGGCCTTTTGTCATCCGGGCTCACCCCTTGGGGCTGAACGGGGGGCTTGCAGGGGATGATAATCTGGCTGTTGAGTGCGCTAGATAATTTGTACTTTATCCTCATGTAATTATATAGTTTAAATCTTTTTACCAATGCTAATCCTAAGGCACGAGGAAGTGTCTCAACTGTGTCTGTGGCTCTTAGCAGCACTAGTTAGCGTGCATCTGACTGCCTCTCATAAAATCACGAAGGAGGAGTGCAGAGCGCTGATGTAATTACTCTGACTTCCTGTATCCCATGCTATGAATCCCCATATCATTTTGATCCACCTTAGGAGGCAGGCAGAAAGCCAAGCTAGCAGCCCGGGGCCTCTGGGAGACAACTCGGAAAAGGTGAAAACAAGCAGAGCTGAAAGAGTCCTTTCTTTTTGTATGTGTAAGCAGATGAAGATGGAAGAGACCAAGAAAATGAGTGAGATGAGTAAAAGCAAGTGCAGTAGGGCAGCTTTGCAAAGCTTTTGAGGTCTCTCTGTTGTCCAGTGGGACTCCAGACCATCTTGTGCGCCTGCCAAAGCCGACAGCCCCTGACAACCTGCTTGGCGTGCTGTAATTTGACTAATTACATTGGATTAGACCATATTAATGCAAGCTGTTTTCTCCAGGGTCACTGACCCACCCAGTGTGCCTCTTACTGACCCACCCCTTTTTCTTGTAAACAAAAGATCCCCCCCCAAATGGTAACATTTTTCTTGAAAGTATCAAAGAAAAACATGTCTATATCAGAGATATGATTTTTATAATGGGAGAGGGAGTGCAGCAGAGAAGGCTGGGAGATACAGCCAGCACTTTCCTCAGGCACATCATCGCAAAATTCTTTGATATCAGCTCTGAAATCTCTCTCCTGCTTCATCTTGCAGGAAAAGAAAAACAAAACAAGGAAGAGTCCCAGAGTTCACAAATTACTTTTTTATGAAGGCAGATGGGTGTGTGGGGAGACTGTGAGGCATGTTGGCAACAACAGTGCAAAAAGTTACTTTAATTTTTTACTTTTATCTTGGCAAAAATATTCACATGAAATCTGAGAACTGACACAGTACTCTGAGGCATAGATTTGGACAAACAATTATTTTGGAAAATGTATGCTGAAATCCATAATTTATAGATCCAATAAAATACACATTATTGAATCTGCTCTAAGATATACTTAAGAATAATGTCAGAATAAGGGTGAAATGTATATGCTCATTAGCACTGGCAAACATTTTAAATGGAAGAAGGGAAATGAGCCATAGAATATGTGTGTTTAAATACAAACGCTCTCTCAATTGTACCAAACCGATTTGAGTTCCACACAATGGAGAGGCAGCTTCACTATTTGTATGTGCTCTTCTGCCTTGAACACGGTGTAGTAATAGTCTTAAACTGGGCGTTATAAAGACAGAATACCAAAGAAGCTTACAGCCGTGGTTTCATGAAACATTTAGGCAAAAGTTCCAAGGGCTGAGGATGATGAAAGAAGGTAAGCTTGAAAACGGGCTGCTGGGATCCACAGCCCTTATTGTACAGAAGTCACATCAAATTAATACTGAGGGCCATTTGCAGCCTTTCTTCTCCTGAGCTTTTCAGAACGGATTAAGCTATGAAAACTCAGAAATTACTAAAGCACCTATTAGGCTTTATGCTCACCCTTTCTTCTCTTTCTCTTTGAAAGTTATTGAATGTGGTTCACTCCACTCCTACTTCACTTCACAAGTTGTTTGCATACTTGAAAGAATGGCAATTTTATGAAATGTGTCATGTAAAATGTATATCCTCGTTCCCATTGTTTTATAGAAAACCCCTCATCACGATTTTCTGCGCATATTTTAGAACATCTGATCCCACAACTATTCACAAATAAAACTATGTGCTGGGTTTTTTTGGGGGGCTGCAGCTTAGCAGGACAACGCAGGCTGCAGCATTCAGTGCCGCTGGGGCTCGCCGCGCCCCTCTTTGCTCTCTCTCAATGGCTCTTCAAAGAAGCACAGGGAGTGCATGAATTGTAATTATGGCTTCTAACAGGATTCAAGAGCACCCAAACGATGGCACTTGAGAACCAGGTCGTGTGGAGTTAAACGGCTGTCAGACACTCAAAGCTCCCTGGCATGTGAACAAACACACAATGGCTAAATGTGTCCACACCGAGGGCCCTCCTACTCACTTTCCTTCTCATAGCAAGAGATTAAAATAAATTTGGGCTCCTTTAAAGACTTATCTTTTTATCATTTGATTGATTTGATGATTGATTTTTCTGGGGAAGCTCATCATTAAGGGCTAAAATTGTTGATTGGAAATGACAGAGTTTGGTTTAAAAAAAACAAAAAAACATCCTAAAAGTTATAACCATGGCAGAATTCAAGGAAAATATGGTAACATGAGAGCAGCATGTGAGAGCAGGGGCAGAGGGGTATGAGAGATCAGGTAATTGGTACCACCTGAGAAACCAATCTAACCACAGAGTCAGATTGTCTCCCGACCTCAGCCTCAGAATAACGGAAAAGATCATCTGTGTTCCCCAGACGGCTACGATGACTCACCGGGGCACAAAGCCTCCTCAACAAACATTAAAGGGACCAGCCCTCAGTCCAGCTCTTTCTAATGTCGGCCCCATCCTACTTCCCCAAAAGCATCCAAAAGAAACCAACCTGCAGCGTGAAGTCCCCATGCATGACCCTTGTTAAACTCTTAATTGGATTGTGAGCTCGCGAAAGGAGAAAAATTCAACATTGTTCATTCAGATGAGATTTTCTTTCGCATTCCTTCCAGTAGTTTGCCTCCTCAACAATAACATTCAAAATCAAGTGGCTGAAAACTTTTCAGTTTTCATAAGCAAAAACCTTTTTCACCTTCTCTTTTAAGGCAAAGCACTATTTGATTTTCACAGGGTGCAAGTGACAGGCTGAAACAAAGAGCGGCGCAGGCCATTGTGAGGCCTTTCACTGTTGTAATGGTCTTAAAATGGCTACAAGCAGAGGCCTATTCAGCAGTGACCGCGCTGCCCGGCTCTCCTCTCCATATCCAAGACAAACTCAGCTAAGCGGGAACTCTGGGGTCAGTTGATGACGACCATGCTCGTAGCCGCAGACCATCAACGCCTGAAGAAGTTCTATGCCTGCTATTTACAGAGAATAAATAGCGGCATAACAATAACATCAATCAGGCTCATTACAAAAAAATAACATAATGACAATAATTACAATAATATCTCATTAAGAAAGAAAATGAGAGACAGGGGAGAATTAATAGCAGACAGGTGTACAACACACTGCAATTATGGAACCTGAAATTAGTTCACTGCCTCGAGGCAAACAGAAGAGAAAGTGAAGGTTGTAACGGAGTGAGGGAGTGTGTGCATGTGGGTGTGTGTGTGTGTGTGTGTGTGTGTGTGTGTGCGTGTGTGTGTGAGAGAGAGGAGGGGGGCTGGTGGTTTCAGGACTGGGAGTAGGACTGATAGAGAGAGGCTCACTGGCAAAAAAAGAAAAAAAGGAATTGCAAATAAGCAAACAAAAATGTCTTAAATGTGTAAATTAGGGAGAAAAATAAGAGGGAAAAGCAGCTTTTCCCTGCAGACTGGTGCCTTAGATGAGAAGGGAGCAGTGAGACGTGATCAAGGGGAGCCGTGGAGCGGTGCGGCAGGCGTCAAGATGAGCACTCAGCCAGCGAGTGGCAGCTTCTCCTTTTCCAGTCAATCATTCATTACAGAGCCAAGTGCTGCGGAGGAGTGCCTCCTCTTTTTGACCTATCATATTACTGCCTCTGTAAACTCCTAATCCCCCCTTCGTTAGATGGTGTCAACAGCCGACATGCTCTCACCCTGCCGCCGCACTCCCCGCTCAGGCACCTCCAAAGCCCTGCCAAGACCACAGAACTGACACCCTAATAAAATCGTTTGAAATTTAACAAGGTAGAACGGCACAGCTTTATCCATTGCTCCGGGTCCTTTTATCCTCCGCTTTGGCTTGTTTGTTTTTTTCCATAAATATGGGATTCAGAGAATTCGCTGGCTAATTAGTAAAGTCTTCCTCTTTTTGTTTCATGAAATCCCGGCTCCAGGTTCATGGAAGGCAGCGTTAAGAAGCTCTGACTTTAGCTCTTCAATCTTTTATTGGCTGCTCTGAGAGGCCCGGCTGTTTGTGCCTTGAGGCTGTTCCTGAGCAGGTGAAAGCCTGGAGGCAGGAACCTGCATATCAGCACTTCTTCGTCCATCATGACTCTTTCATGGGGAGCCCATCGTCTATGCTACTCTAATAGAGCCCGGTGAGATCACTGCTATAATGAGTCCAATAGATGAAAGCCCAGCGGGAGAAAAAAACAACAACTTTCAAAACACATCACACACGCACACATACACACTCACCAGGACAAGCACCAATCACGGATTCACTGAATGTTATTTGGCTAAACAAAAGAATCAGACGCAGGCTGGAGAAAAGGAAACCAGATGAAGCATCTGTCTTCTGGCGGGGCTCCAAAAAAGTGTTTTGGATTGAGTTCGGCGCTGATCACAAACAGCAGAAAATCAAAAGGTCATCACAGATATGTGCAAACACACCCAACTATTCTTCAGACACGTGTATTAATACAGACTCACAAAAAAAACACATAGATCCTGTGTGGATGGGTTTAGGTAGACTCCCAATTTGAGCTGACAGATACCAGATAGTAGATACTCAAGGAAACGACAGCAGTGATTTGGGATGGTTCTGAGGTTAGCCGAATGTGACACTGTCACAACAAAACCATTACACATGAGTGAAGCCCAGCAAAGTTAATATACTTCATTTTGTAAAGGCGTATAGCACGTAAGCTTGAATAGTCTGTGCGAGGATCTTAAAATATCATACCTTGTTGGGAAATATATGTAAATTTGTGGGGTAAAAAATGTCACGGCTGAGCCACACCCACCACATAACACGGTTTGAGGGCTGTTAATTACCGTATAAAATAAGCAATTGGCATCTTGCCCCATATGGCCCACTTTTTCAGTGTGGAAGATGGAAATGAGGTGGGGTAGATGTGATTGTGACATGCTCTCCGTCTGTGCACCAAACTGTGTGGCTTTGCCAGTAACAGGCTAATATTCAGCACAGCTCACCGCCACCAGAACTAATGAAAGTAGACAAAATGTCTCTGCTGCCATCTTTGTCTAGCATCCGCTCAGGGTGAGCCTCCCACTTTCCTTCCCCTTCCCTTTTCACCCCCCCCCCCCACCCCCCCTTTTGCTTGAAGGGAGGGTGACAGCGGCATAAAATGGTGGCGAGCAAATGTGCCTTCCATGTGGCAGCAGCGGTGGGGGTGACAGGCCAGGGGGAGGCCAGCGCTATCAGCAGTGTGTGGCTGTTGCTCTGAACTCGCTGGATGGTCGCCACGGAGGATCATG
The DNA here is from genome assembly GCA_903171835.1 of Mullus surmuletus. NCBI lineage: Eukaryota > Metazoa > Chordata > Actinopteri > Syngnathiformes > Mullidae > Mullus > Mullus surmuletus. The sequence goes on from CAESWR010001234.1 coordinate 115,291, forward strand.
GCCGAGCAGAGGAGACACCGGCGGCTACAAACAAAAGCGGCTCGATATCAAATCAAGAAACGGCCCACCCATCCCGGACGGAGGGCTGCCAGCTCTTTGAGAAATATAACCTTAGTTGGCTGAGGCCCCATGTTATGTCCTCAGAACAGACTGTAGAGCATCCGGCTAATATTAGGAGGCCGGCTTGTGTTTTAATGAGGAAAAAGCATTTGTAAATCACAGTCATTTATGTAGTAAAACTTCCAGCAAGTTTCTATTGTTGAGAAGATGTTTCCGCTTCTACTGAATGCAAAGCCCTGAGGGATAAAGTGATAGGAATAAAATTATCAAGCACTTTATTAGTTGGAGAAATGTGCAAAGCTACTGCACAAAGCTACGTTCTCTCATCCAGAAGGACGAGCCCGACGCATTTGGGGGTGGGGGGGGGGGGGTGTTAGTTAACCCCGAGCTGGGCTCATGATAAAGGGAGGGCATAAATCACACAATGAAACAAGGCAGACCCCTCCGATTCATTAATGGAAATGATCTGTCAATATGCTGGAGTCAATTCACACGTGTCAGCTGGGCCCGGCACACAATGGGCCGGCCAACTTATGAACTCCCAGCACCACTCCACCAAGTCCATAAAACAACTGGCAACGCCGCTGGGGAGCACCCCGAGACACCACCCTCTTGCACAGACCACCAGATGACACAGATGGGGCGAAACCAAACAAAGACGAGACTCCCTTTGTACAAAAGAGGGACCCTTTTCAAAAGCTATTCATGCAACAAATTGGGGAAATCTGGCCCTGCAACACTCCGGGTTTGCTCTTTTATTAGCACGGGCCTTACGTCACAGTAAGTGAAATCAGATTTATGGCTCTCTGCTACATAGGTGGTTAAAATCAAGCACACTCAATGACAAACTTCCTTTTCTTTTTTTCTCTTTTAAAGCATGTTAACTTCGAGTACTTAACTCATCTGAGAGCAGCCTGTTAGTTTTTGTTATGAGGCACTGGGAAACGGGCTGTTTTTGCAGAATTTACCGCAGCTAATGAGGAAAACTTCTCACAAGGACAATGATGTTGATTCATTCGGCACTGATGCGACAACACTCAATTGATTGTTTGGCTAAATATAGACGTGCCTTTGTTTTAATCATCTTGACAAAATCACAAACAAAATGTTTTGTGCGCCTTCACAGTGATAGAGACTATTAATATCACACACGGTGGGGGGACTCCTTTATGTTAGTGTCAAGCTCGAGTAGTTTCAAAGGCAGCCGATCAGTTAGGAAGGTTTCTTTCCATGTAGGTCATTAAATATGTGCACACAAGCTTTCTCTTATTAGGCCTCTCTGCATTTTTCTTCTCTTGTTCTTTCTCAGCTGCACACCCGTGCTGCTGCGGCAATCTGCATAGAGAGACATTTGTCATCATTAGCCCTGCTCTGACAGTTGGCACCCGGCACCTCAGATCTCTAGGACTGGCAATTATGAACCCTTCATCCCTTATTTAGGCAACATCACCTAATTTCATCACGGGCCTCACCAGCAGCATTTGATTACCAACAACCCCAAAGCTAAGAGTATGTACCCCCGATTCTTTCATTCCCTCTCCTTTGTGGTTCTCATACTCTTAGATCACATGACAAGTGGGGAAGCGCTGTGCTCACACAGTCTGAGATTTGAAATCACTTATAGCCACGCAAAGGGCTGCAGAGAGAACAGTGGATGAGCATCATGGGGTCAGTGGGCAGATGATTACAGCGCCCACTTCTCGATGGTAGACATCTAGCAGACATTAAGATTAATCGGCTGCTGCCTTTTATGGCAGGCAGGGGGGCAACAAGGCAGGAAGCAATCCTTTAAAAATAAGAATAAATGAAATAAAAATGCTGCATGTCTGGAAATGTCAATGCTCCGAGAGCACCACAAGCATTTCCAATTTGTACAAAACAATAGAATGAATAAAATAATAAAGCCACAGTAATGCTGCTCAACTCTGTAACACACACATTGTTTAAAGTTGTCATGAACAACCTAATACAAAGTTAAACTGTGCTAATAAAACAAGCGGGAAATCACTGCAGCAGCACTTTCACTGCGCCCAACTGCCAACTACACAACCTGTGCAGGGTGGAGGTGCGTGCTGACGACTCTGTATTTTTTCCTTTTTTTGTGCTGCAAACCAGACATTTTCTGGATCGTTATTTTGGCAAACAAAACTGAATTGTACTCATGCTAAATTCATGCAAATACATGCATGTAATTTATCATGAAGGCTGACAAGCGTACCATATTGCAGAGGGGAGGGGTGAAGGGCCAAATGAAGCTGAGACAATCAATTAAGTCTCTTAATTTACACTTTTCTCTCGCTTTCTCGTCTGGCAAAATTTTCATCGTGAGGATAACTTGGATGTTTTGTGTTTCTGCGTGTCACCAATCGGCTTCATACTGATGAGAGCCTCTGGCCATGTGGTCCAGTTTCCTCTCGTCTCCAAAGGAGGCTACTAATGCACAGCGGAGAATAAAACAAAGGAATGGACACAATCCGAAGGGGGTCCAAAAAATTAGCTGACCTCCTACAGAGATGCCATATTGCTCGGAATAACAATGTTGCGTCATTAAAAATCCCAATGACAATTTCATCTTGCGACAAATAAAATTATAGAAAATGTGTCAAAGTGAGTGGCTGTCCCATGAGATTATACAATATTATTTCTCAGTTTGAATGCCAGTGTTGATGTTACATTGGACGCGTCACTGCTTTTAATCTGATTTATATGGAAAAATGTCATCCTATTAAGTCCAATTCGACTAATCTACACATTAGCTTGGGAGCTAGCTGGTTAACTCTTTTTCCCCCAAAACTAAATAACCAGAGAAATTGAAAAGTGAAAGCATATGGCAGAGCTTATTTGTTCTTGTATAATAGGATTATTAAAATAGTAATGTCATCCTTAATTATGGTGCCAGTTAGATGGATATAGGATAAAAAGGTCCTGATCCGGCTTAATATGAGCTAATTGTTGCTTACGTGATTTCATTACATGCATATACGTAAAAGATACTTTTTTGAGACAATGTGAATCCTACATGCGTGGCATAGTCGGTATAAAATATGCAGAGCTCTATTAGTGTATATCAGACAATATATTACGTACTTTGTACAAAAGTGGTGCCCCCCCACCCATAAAGAGACCCACTTTTTATTTACAGGGGTCGTAACAATCACGTTTGGAAAATATCTGATTAGGAGTACAAATGTATTTTTGCATATAACCATGAGGCTTAAATTAAGAATATAGAAACCAATGTGCTTCCACTGACATCAGCTACAATCAGTGGTACATCCCACCAAGTCGCTCAAAGCCTGAGTGATAGCATCAAAGGGCACTTTCGGCCATCAGACAAGTACCATTGACCCCAACGCCCCCCCCATGTTAACAGGATGATCACTCTCGCTAGAAGAAAGGAAAAAGAAAAATGGGAGGAAAAAATGAATAAGTGTAGAGGCATGCTCTGGAAACAAAGAGGCCTTCAAAACAGGGTCACATGTTCGTGCAAAATTAGGGGAAGTAGGAGTCATTGTATTGATTTACACAATCAGGCATATTGCTGGTTCAGAAATAGGCCTGTGCTGGGATCAGAGCCCCCCATATATCACATTGGAGGCCCTCCAATAGCCTAGCGGGATGGCAAATGAAGCAACAATGCTCGCAATGTTGAAATGGCAAAGATACGGGTAAGAGGATTGAAGTGTCTTAGGCCAGACCTGACAAGTGCTGGAGGCTTGGGACTGCAGAGCGGGCTGAGTTACTGTGAGACCTCAGGGGCCACATGCTTTAGATTAAGAGGTGATAATCTCAATGAAAATCCACCCCTCTATCATGCATATTGATGGCCGAGGGGGGGGGGGGTGCGGGTTTGGAGCGCCAAAAAACTTGAGAGGTGCAACTGGATTCGGGGGTATCTGACGTGGAGCGAGATAGCCTGGAAAGTTTGACCAGTCTGGTTTCAATAAAAGGCAAGTACCTGCTGAGCTGCAGACAGTGGGAGAGAACGAGGGGAAAAGACTATCAAAGCCTCAGAGTGGAAGAGGATTTTAGCTACCTCTCACCATGTGAAAACCTACTGTAATATATTCCATGTCTACCTCAGATGCGCCAATACATATTTTCCCTGTAATATAAACAAACTTAAAATTGATCATTTGGGAGAGGAATTTTGGCACAGGCCTCTATCTTGCCCCCAAATTTGATTTATGGAAAAAAAAAAAAAAACAAGTCCCCATGTTTGTAATTTCTGCCTGGTAACAAATTATCACTGCTGCTTGCCAAGGAGCTACTGGCAGTGGGTGTGTGTGTGAGTGTGTGACAGACTGTGATGATAATGGGTGTCACCTATCTATCAGGGTCCCCTCCGTGCACACGCCACCTCCCGCTCAGCTGCATCCGTGTAGTCGGAGGCAGAGCTGACGTGCGGCGGAGTGTGCCCTCATAATGTCTGGTCGCATGCGGCTCCGAGTGCAGCCGGGATGAGTGTAAACGCCTTTATGCTCCTTATCTGATCCGAGCAGCACTATCTTTTTGAAGTCATCTTCAAAGCGGGCGCTGTACCTTGTGAGATGAGTGCCAATGCAGTGATGAGAGCCAGAAAGGCAGGATCTCTTTATTTTGAAGCACTATCTGTATCACAACACAATGCATCATGGGAATAAACATGAGATGGTCAACCATGTTAGTTAGAAATGAATTATTAATGCTTTTATTTCGCTTTTTCATGTGCATTTTATTAAATCTTGTGACACAGTGATGCTGGGGAGGAATATACTGTATAATTTCTAATATTTTTGGGAAAATAAAACACATTCTGCTTTTTCTTTAAAAATCGAATTTGATCCCTGACATTCCTGAAATCAGATCAATAATATTTACAATGCTACCGCCATTCTTATTCCTAAAATAATAATGATGGAATCACATCCACGCGGAGGGTCCACCTGCTCTTTAAAGAAAAACACAATAAAGGAAACTGGAGTAGGGAGGATAGACACATTAATTAATTCAAGAAAGGCCTGAAGTTGATAAGTAAATAAAAAAGTTACGGGTTATTTTTACTTTACAATTGCATGCAATGCATTAATAATGACTGACCATACCGGCAGTTTACAAGACAATTAACGCTGTTCCCGCACAGCCGTAATTAATAAATAGAGATTAAAAAATATTACAACCAAAAAATCTAAAGAAATCTGCCTCCTAATTTACACACTACATGTCAAAAAGCGCTTGAACTTTCAGCATCCAAAAAATAATCCTGCTACTTCAAACCGTTAAAACCTCCAACAGCTCTATAGATATTGGGGGAAAAATCAACAGCATTGATCACACTGCTGAAATATATGATTTAAAAAAAATAATCAAACAAAACATTTCGTCAAAAATTGTTTTGCGTGAGGGGGGGAAAAAAATCCCCCCCCCATTATAGATACACTCTATTTGCTGGCCTGCATGGCATAAATAAGATCCGATCCAGATAGGAAAAATAAGCTTAAAAAAAATAACGTCTTAAAAAAATAACATTGAGTTCTCCAAAGACATTTCCTCAATCCTGTATTTGTATATAACTCAATAATGCAGACTACAAAAACGCGGTTGAAAGCATCCGAGAAAAGGCAGGTAAAAAAGGGCGCCTCGCTCCTCTCCAAACGCGTAGGTGTGCTTCCGCTCCTCGACACTCCAACCACCTTTACTTTTTACTTGTATATAACACCCGGGGATGAATTTGTTTTCGATAAACTGGGAAGCGGTGACGCATCCGTCAGCGATTGGACACCCGGCTCTCAACTCCTCCCTTATAATAAAGAGTGTGTGTGTGTGTCTGCCTGTTGTAAAACACAGCAACGCCGGCCGCCTGCGTCAGGAGGGCACACACTCCGCTCTGCGCAATTACGCGGACCTGCAGCTGGCACAGGAGGAGAAACCAAAAGGGGGCTGTTTTATTTTCTATTTTTTCTATATTTTTTTGGTTTCACGCACCGAATGCTGACATGGACTTTTAAATCAGGTGCTCCTGATCCCATTCTCGGACTTGCTTCCAATGCAGTGTGCGCTGAATGTTGTGATATGACCATTACGCATGTGCTCCGAGCACAGCCCTGCATAGTTGTCTGAATCAGACATCTCCCTTTTTTTTTTTTTTCTTTGTAACAAGCTTTCTTTCTTCTCTAAAATTGGCTCCCGTACAAACAGCCGCGTTGGATCCCTCGGCGTACTGCGAGACTCCGGTGTACAACCCGGATCTCTGCCCGAACATGATAGCCGCGCAGGCGAAGTTGGTGTATCACCTCAACAAATACTACAACGAGAAATGCCAGTCTCGGAAGGCGGCCATCTCCAAGACCATCCGGGAGGTGTGCAAGGTGGTCTCGGACGTCCTGAAGGAGGTGGAGGTGCAGGAGCCGCGCTTCATCAGCTCCCTCAGCGAGATGGATAACCGCTTCGAGGGGCTGGAGGTCATCTCGCCCACCGAGTTCGAGGTCGTGCTCTATCTGAACCAGATGGGGGTCTTCAACTTCGTGGACGACGGCTCGCTGCCGGGCTGCGCCGTGCTCAAGCTCAGCGACGGCCGCAAGCGGAGCATGTCTCTCTGGGTCGAATTCATCACCGCCTCCGGTTACCTCTCGGCGCGCAAGATCCGCTCCCGGTTCCAGACGCTGGTGGCGCAGGCGGTGGACAAATGCAGCTACCGAGACGTGGTGAAGATGGTCGCGGACACCAGCGAGGTGAAGCTGCGCATCAGAGACCGATATGTGGTGCAGATCACGCCGGCGTTCAAGTGCACCGGGATCTGGCCGCGCAGCGCGGCGCACTGGCCGCTGCCGCACATCCCGTGGCCGGGACCGAACCGGGTGGCGGAGGTCAAGGCGGAGGGCTTCAACCTTTTATCCAAAGAGTGCTACTCGCTCAACGGCAAGCAGAGCTCGGCGGAGAGCGACGCCTGGGTGCTGCAGTTCGCCGAGGCCGAGAACCGGCTGCTGATGGCCGGCTGCAGGAAGAAGTGCCTGTCGGTGCTGAAGGCGCTGCGCGACCGGCACCTGGAGCTGCCCGGGCAGCCGCTCAACAACTACCACATGAAGACTTTGGTTTCCTACGAGTGCGAGAAGCATCCCCGGGAGTCGGACTGGGACGAGAACTGCCTCGGGGACCGCCTCAACGGGATTCTATTGCAGCTCATTTCGTGTTTGCAGTGCCGAAGGTGCCCGCATTACTTCCTCCCAAACTTAGACCTGTTCCAGGGGAAGCCGCACTCCGCGCTGGAGAACGCGGCCAAACAGACTTGGCGACTGGCGAGAGAAATACTCACCAACCCCAAGAGCTTGGAGAAACTCTGAGGTAAAAAAAACTAAGCAACAACAACAACTTGTCAGTTCACCTCGTCTTAAAAACAACACAAAAAAAAAAGTGTGGGAAAGAGGCCGAAAAAGGACAGATTTTAAATATTGCAAAGAGTCCTTGTGAAATGTGACTGTCCTCTGCTGTTGTTTCTGGCCTCCCCTGTGTTTCTTTCCTTTTTTTTTAATATAACATTTTACTTTCCACTTCACCCTTTAACGGTGTCAATATTTAAGGAGGTTTTTAATTCATGGCCAACAATCCAAAAA
>CAESWR010001234.1:132167-146835 GCA_903171835.1 Mullus surmuletus
ATACACGACGATAAATAAAACAAAATACCTCAGGTTGCTCGTTTTGGGGGGTGGTTGGGGGGGTCATGATGTGGTTTGTGAAGCATTCTAAGACCTGGATAATATGCTGGAAAAGGCGGATGAAAGCAAGGCTCTGGTGGAAGTAATTGGATGTTGATATGGCAGGCAACATTTTAGATACAGACTGTCGTGACCGCTTCCCAAACAGACTTTTTAGGGGAAAANNAAAAAAAGTGATTCAAATTTGGAGCTTTTGCAGGGAAAACTCTGCTTTCTGTCTCATCCTGTCAGATCTCCGCACATTACTGGATGGCTCCGCGGCTTATTTACAGCACTATCTCACAACGTGCGTCGCTGCTTTGTGCGAGAAACCCCCGACAAGCATATAACGTGAGCTCTATAGAAGGTTTTAAATATATCTCTTCCGTTTCCCAGAGTCGGTCCTGCCCTCCTACGCAGCCACTCTGCAGGCTCCACATTCCACACCGAGAGGAAAAAGTCCAGTCCATGGGATTGCATTACTGCTAAGGCGATGCAATTCTGCCCTCTGTCTTTCCCCTTTTATTTACTCTGCACTGAAAGATGAAATGGGAACGGGTGGAAAAAAAATGACAGCTTCATACTTCCTGTGATGTAAGCCATTCGTTTTGCAGAGTATGTGTTTTGGGAACCGCAAAAGTAAACATCATAACTTTGATGTAGGGGGAGTTTATACAGTGCAGACGCTTCCTCTCGGGGTGATCTTTATTCAATATCCTGCGATGTGCCGTGCCGTGTCTACTGTGCTGCCAGAGGTTACAAACAACCGTAACCGTCTCTCCATCAAAACATTAACAGCAGTGTCTAATAAAAGCCCCACATGTGGACCCTACTTCCTACTTCTATTTACTGAAAGCTCGGCCTCGCGTGCAGGAGAATGCCCTGGTGCCATTTTGCGCGTGTTAATATCTTTGATTATAAAGCTACATAAAGGTTAATTTCACATCACGAGGCCCGGCTGACTCGGCTGCGGCAAAGAGCAATAAAGATCTCTGCCTGCAGCAATCAGCTCTGAGAGAAGCTTCTCACCTGAAATGAGACAGCAAGGACACCCGGAGGTAAAACACCCCGTTAAACACTTGGATCAATATTAACGTGACTTCCATTTCATGCTTGCCCAATTCCAATCACCTAACAATATACTCTAATACTGGGCCGTGGCTGGCTGTAACAGGGCAGGTTATTACAGGCGCAGGGCAGAGACAGAATTGCTGGCTAAGCTGTCAATGCTGCTAATAGACAATGAGGCAGAGTTTAACCTCCTATCACATACGTCCACCGTTTTAGGTGCTCACACACATATACACACACCCCCCCACACACACACAAGTCATTACAGAGGGTTACACTTGTTTTCCTTAGTTTCCACTCTTAAATTTGTAGGTTCGGCGTGCTTTTTATAATAGCACCAAAGGTTATGGAAGGATTTTCTTGAACACTTTAACCCGGGATGTGCCTTGGCTTTGGGAAGGACCCATTAAAGTTTTCAGAGTGTTCCACGTCCCCATTGGCGTCCAGGAATTTATTTCGTCATCACTGCGCGATGACCTTTTCAAGTCAAACTCGAACAAATGCAAGTTGATGGATTAATTTTCTGGCAGTTTTAGAATTCCAAACACAAATGCAGAGATTTTTACTTATGGTTTGGCGTCGTTTTCTGCGCGGCGCTGGTTTTTCCTTGGTCATGTTCTACACTAACTTGGCTTTTGGTTAAATCTGGATATGTGGGTTTAAAAAAACAGCAATCAGAAGCATGAAAGATCATTTTCCACTCTCTAGAGTGGAGTAAATTCACACAACAAATAAATAAACCAGCCCGTGGAACCGTCTTAGTTCTTTTGATACTCAAAAGAAAGACATGGAAAACTTGCAGTACTGTCGGAAATGACAGAGGTCACCTACTGACGCCTTCTTTGTGAAAAATAATCTCTTCGCTTCACTTTTATTTTCCCCCGGTGAGTTGGTAAGACTGACGTTTACAGTGGAAGTCTGCCCTCTTCAAATACAAGATGGTGGCTGAGCGTCTATTGTCATATCCTGCTGTCAGACCAGAGCGAGTGTATTCAATTTGGACGTCCCACTGTTTCTCCAATAGTGCCAGATTCAAAAAGCTTTAATAAGCCTCCGAATGGCTCTCAAGGGCCTCCAAAAAAAGGGTCTTTGTTTTACTTCTCCAGAACAGCCGGCATCCTACTAAAGTGTTCCATGGAGTCGCTGTCAGATCCTAGAAACTAAAGTCTGAATGTTATGAGAATTGGGTTTTCACCTCTGTGCCTCTGCACTGGGGTTATCTGCAAAGACAGTTCCGCTGTTTAATACCATGCTAATTAAAAGTGAATATTAATGAAAAAACAAAAACTGTCAAGGCACATTTAAACAAAAACCCACCAACTGCCACCGCCATCGACTGAAGCTACGCAAAAGAACAAAAGATCCTCCCCATTTCAGCTCATAACGAAACCCGGCTCGCGCCGTGAGATCACATCAAAGTCTGCTGGCATCATCCTGAAAGTGCAGCTCACCTCTCAAGGAGAACAAGAGGGCCAATCCGACCACAGGTGATCCCTCTCGCTTGACAAGTTTATACATTATTCTGCTCATTAAAAACTGCCGCATTGCCAGCAGGACTTCAACAAGTCACAGGGACGTACTAATGTCACAATTGAAACCCAACTGGAAGTCTCAGATGCGCTTTCCAGAGAACTGATGGGAGTAAGTGACATGACAGGTACTTTTGTAATTGTTTCCCTAAGGATAACACACTCAGATAGTGTTGGGCGTATATTAGGACTGCGGATTTGAGGGGCTGTACACTGAGTAAATGAGTATAGAAGAAAATATGGTCATCTCTGTTTGCCGAAGTTGGTCGCTACAACACAAAGATGGTGTATAAAATGAAATATTTCTTCACTGCTTTATGTTTTATGCCTTTGCACAGTCACAGTACCTTCACATGGTTTCACAGTACAGGTTTAATAAAAACACATATAAAGAATGCCAAATGGAGGAGTGATTATGATGTTGGAATGGTTAGGGAATTACACCTTTGGGCATCTTGACATTTTCATAACAGGCTTTTGCTGTGAATATAGCACTATTTCGTATCCACCGTTAGTGTGTTTAGTTTTATTGCGGATTACTCTTTAAGGGCTTTGGCAAAAATGTGATATACCAATCACTTGTACACAGTTCAAGGCTGTTTTTTTTTTTGCTGTTCTTTGTCAATTATCTTGCTTTTGCTAAAATCTTTTATATTTCCATTCTGTTCAAAAGGGCTAAAGCTTTACAAACTCGTTTTCCTCCCCACAGCGATATCAACACTTCACCAAAAGCCCATGAAATTAGTGTACGGCTGAAATGGAACCGCCACAAAATCTAAAGCAGACGGTGCAATTATTGCATGTGTGTCTCGTATACGGACCACCTGCAGCTGAGGCAGCAGCTGGCATGTGTTTATCTGCAGAGCTGCTATGATCTTCATACAGCAGCCATGGCGGAGAGCTGGAGCTGAAAGTAGCCAGATGACATCCTTAGTCCGTCTAACGGTCAGCTTCAGTAGCCCGATGCTGAGGCACACATGAGGTCATCTAACTTTGTATTCATCATGCATGTGCTGCTGTCAGTCCGCAGTCATTTAAAAAGGCGATAGTGGACATTTTGCACTGTGTTTCCCATTTTCCCTCAAGTAAAAAAGGTGCTTACGCCATTAATTTCTGAATCGATACACTCAGCCTGCTGCTTTCAATACATTTGTTCTGCTATTCAATTACACTGGGACACAAGGGCCAAAGGTGTTTCATAGTACCAAGCTGCTTTCCTTTAAAAGTCGGTGTTGCATGACATAAGGCAAAATTGACACAAGGTGGTGGGTGCCTCTTGCCTCTACAAGACTGCCTGGGTCAGGAAGAAAAGTTCGGCAAAGAGAGCAAAACAATAAAGAGCAATCTAATTTGTTCTTAAGTACATGTTGTGTTGGAAATAAAAAGAGCAATAAAACAGGTGTGTCATGTTCAATTCACAGGACTCATAAATATGTTACCTATAAAATGACCGTTTACTTCACCTCCCCCGTTTGCTAAACGATATGGACAATAGGTGGGCTTTCTCAAAGAGTCTTAAATGGCAACACTGATTTATGTTCAACGCTGGTAATGACGTCCTGGGATTTTCAGCCCCCACCCCCTCAATCTGGGTAGGTTCTTTCTCAGCTCACCATACTCCTGCAGCAACTTGCACGTGACGTCCAAGTGGGTGGAGCCAAACGGGTTCCTGACGAATCTCCTCCTCCGACGCAGGTCGTCCTCCCAATAGTCAAGACGCCAGAAGTCATGCAGATGCCTGGAGAGAGCAGAGGACAGGGAGGTTAGACTGAGTGCGCCCCCCTAGCAGTCTTGGCTGCTGCCATCACTTCCGTATTGCAGAAATGCATCTGGGGGAGGAATATACAGTATATATTTATATATATATATATATATAAAATAATAATAATAATAAATCAGGCCACAGATAGCAGACTATAGGGGCATGATCTCCGCAGGCCTGGTAATGTTAGTTCTGTTAAAAACTATAACATCAGAACAGCAGGGAGCAGCAGCAACCACTGTGCACATAAATCACAGACACTCCCATTAACAAATACAGCATCAAATTACAAGTATAAATGGCACAGCTTGCCTCCTTTTTTTTTACAGTGTTTTTTAACAAGTCTTGTAAATCAAAGGTAGGAACCTCAACGCAGACAGCGTGGGGTTTAATGATCAGGGTCTTGGGGCGGTTGAGGCATGAGCCTATAAAACAAGCCCCCTCCCTCCCTCCCTGCATATGTGGAGCCATGATTAAAATAATGTGCTGAAATATTCATTGAAATGATTCCCAGAGCCCTGGAGCAACCCGACAGAAAATTGCATTTTTATTCATTATTAATAACAGCGAATTAGGGTCGTAAAAAAAAAAGAGAGAAAAGAAGAAAACAGTTCCAGCATGTGGTAACCATCTTTGTAAATGATTATTCCAACATTAGTGAGGACCTGGGATAATTTTATAGCTCGCAGCTAATGCAAACCATTAAGCACCGGGGCTAGCATTAGGTTACTAAGTGCTGCTTGTTCCAACTGTGCACTAGCCGGAGCTATTTTTAAAGCCTTTGTAACCTTCAGCCGGAATGTGTTGCTTTAATTAACCCTTAACGAGAAACAGGTTAGTCAGTGAATAAAGATGCTCCAAATTACTGTGTGGAGCAAACAATAGGAATGTTTTTACGGTGTGCTCCCATGTAAAACTCTGCCTCTACCTACTTCCAAGGAAGGAAAAAGGCAATCTTTTAAAACCTTGGACCATGCAGCATGTGTCCAAATCCAAGATTTTTCAGTGTGTGCAGGATAGAGGGAAACCTTGGCAGGCAGTCTTCTATATCATCGTATGGTTTTCTGCCCCCTCCGCTGCCAGTGTATTGAAATATTCTAAACAGATTAAAGTGTTACGGGGGATCACATCACAAAATACAGCATCCCTGCTCCATGAATATAATATCTACAAATGTCAGAAATCAAGAGGCTCAGGAGATTTAGCGGGGTTTTGACAGCAACAAGAGCTCACTTTCAGTTAAGTATCAATCAAAATTGAGCATGCGTGTGTGTGCTTGTGGTACATGCAAAGTATCACGAGCCGCCGTATGCAAAGGAGATCTGAAAATGCCTTGAGCTTGTCCCCTGTCAGTCTCCCTCAAGCTTAACTGAGGAAAAGAGAGGTGTCAGTGGGCGGAAAGGAAAAACCCACGTAAATGATATTGTAAACGCGAGATTACACAGTGTGAAAAATGTAAATCCACTGGAGGCAACTGGGCGATTACTGCTGAAGATTATGTCCCCCTAATTCGGAGAGCAAATAGACAGCAGATGACAGTGGGATAAATCCCCCACTTTGAAGATTTCCTTTTAACAGTATTAGCTGTATTTAGTGCATTTTACTTGATCTGCCAAAGGTTGCTTGCCGGGGTGCAAGTTAAGGTTCCGTTCAAGGCAAAACAACTTAATTTGCCTTTAACATGAATCAAATGCTGAACAAACCAAGTTGCAATGACTGATTAATGAGTCCATCGCCAACATTTTGAGGTCTCTTCCCCTTCTTCTCTCCTGTGCAGATGGTTTCAGTTTGGATGGGGTATTCTGGTGTTTGAATTAAACCTGTGATATTCTAGACTATGCGGTTAGTGCTCGACCGGATTCAGACTGTGCCAAAGTGCTGCAGTGAAGGAACCTCCTCTCTGAGGGTGGTCAGGAAGATTGTACTCCCAATGAAAAGCTACAACTGGGAGCGACTGAGCTCACACACACACACACACACAACATCTCAAGGTAAGTGTATCATTTATCAATACGCTGGAGCACCACAGTATCATTTGCGGCACTGAATCGACTCACAAAAACTCTGCACCCATGCGCATCAATTAATTTCACTTTTGTTCATGGGATGCATTTTCCTAGATTTAAATCAAAACCGCAATGTACACAGTGTCACATTATGACATAATATACTGACTCATGATACACATCTATGTTTGCAAGGAAATCCACCAAAAACGGACATGTAATATAAAAGTTATATTTCCTGAGAATTTAATGGAAATATCCAGAGCTGCTACAAAGTTTAAAGTATCTTTCCACAACTAATGCCCCCCACCCCCCATGTCACACAGAAAATCAGCTTGGTGGTTTTTCGGGTAATCCCGCTGACAGGAGGACACCCAGGGGAGAACAGGCCACTGCCAATGGCAGAGTAAAACTTGAAAGGCACACAGACTGCAAACCTCCACCAGGGCCAGACAATCAAAACATGTGCAGGGCCGTTATAGCATAAAAAACAGATATCTATTCTTTAGATCTAGGTTTTTATTCGGATACCAGCCTCCTTAAGGGTTACCGATAGGGCATTTTTTTGCCAGGAATTTTATACATAATTGGCTGACCGTAAATAAATAAATAAATCTCAAGATAAATAGATAATATCTGTCATCATCCCATTATTTAAACCAGAATTAATGTGATCTTCCTCTTATTGTCATTGGAAAACCGCTTTCGTGGGGCATCCTTTCTTAAATTTAATAGGACCAATGGCTGTTGCTACACCCATCCAGCAAGTTTCCTGGAAATGGTCCCAACAGATTTTGCATAATCCAGTTGACAAACAAACCATCAGAGGAAATCGCAATAAGTTTTATATTCTGTTCCGATGTCATCATAAAATATTCAATCGAAAGCCACATGCAGGCCACAGACAATCCATTTTGAGTGGAAACAATAAAAGACAGCTCCTGCTATAGAATAATTAATAGAAAGCTATAGTTGTCTGTATTGTCTCTGTAACGACAACAAATTGTCCATTCAAATCACATTCTTTATTAAGCAGAGTTGGCTCGAGACTCCCCTATTTTCCACATCAAATGTGTCTGGCTTCATGACAGCCATAAAGAATGGCTGCGAGCCGGCCTCCTAGAAAGTGGCAGAATTTATTAGTCCAGTCACCAATCAATCACCCAAATGGATTTCAAACCGCATTTTAAAAGCTAATTTTCCAGCACTGATAACCTACAGGAAACAGGAGCACCATTATTTATGGATGCTTTCAGACCTGCTAAGTGCAGTAGGATAAATGTGTAAGAGGACTATTGTCTGTTCTCCTCTTTTTCAAATAGGTATTAAAGGCACATTTTCTCTCCAGCTACGAGCGTCAAGACATTTAAAAGGTGCTAGATCTAACACCCGGGTCTACTGGGAATGTTTTTGTTTGTAAAAGAAATGGGAGAGCTTACAGGCATACTTCATAATAAGGTGGGAAGGGAAAGGAGGGGGAAAAACTCAAGGCCTTTATAAACATTTTACAGGGAACTATGACATCAAAAGATGCTTTTGACAAGTGACAGGGCCTCACACTGGATGAAAAGGTGATATAGCCATTTTAGGGCAAAAGCTTAGAAACAACATATCTTTCGGCATTGTAACTGTGGCAAATAGACCATATAAACATTCAAATTTTATTATAGGTGAATTACAAAATGACAGGTATCATACTGTGCATGGAGATAAATTAGGAGATATTGCCCTATATTTAATAAACCCCCATTTACTCCAGCATTCTGCTGCCACTGCATAGTTGTCTTGTCATCTTCGCGTATTACCTTTGTTAATATTCACACAGTACAGAGCTGTTTATTAAACCCTTGTTCAGCTCTGTGTCCTTGTCCTAGTTCTCTGTCTATTGCCAGTAAGTACACTGGGAGCAACACTAAAGCGGAGACAAATTCCTTGTGCACACATACTTGGCCAATAAAGCTGATTCTCATTTGGGATTTCCCCCCCATTCTTTCTTGCAACAGGCTTCTAGTTTTGGAGCATTCTTGGGGTGACTTGCATGCACAGCTCTTTTTAAGATCCACCCACAGATTTTTAATTATGTTCGAGTCAGGGTACTGCGAGGGCAGTTCCAAAACAAGCTTGTGTCTCTTGAGAGAGATTGGGAGTTATGTCTGGGATCATTATCCTGCTGTAGCAGCCATCCTTTTTTTTTTTCAGCGGTGCCTTCTATGCGGATGCCGTGATGTTTACTTTCAGAATTTACCAGGATTTGGTGGAATCCATTCTTCCATCAGCCCGTGAAATGCTTCTCGGCCCACTGACTACAGCACGAGTCCAATGTGTGACAGTTCCACCCCCGTGCTTAACAGCTGACAAGGTGTTCTTTTCACAAAATGCTGTTCATTTGTTTTTTGTTTGTTTGTTTGCTTGTTTGTGCTTCTGAGGATACATTCGATCATAACGGTGAAATACTTTCATTGTAACTTGAGTCCACAGCACTTGTGTCCATAAAAAAAAATCACAATTATGTAAATGATCTGTCACATATTTTTTGCCTGAGAAGTGGAAGTCTTTTCCATTTGCTTGGAAAGATTGAAAAAAAAAGTCTTAAGATGGAGCATTTATATCACTGTCCTTTAAAATACTCGATTGAACCTGTGAGTCGTGCATTATATTGTGATACTGAGTGAATATGATGAAGGCTGCACTGAATGATAGTTTGTCTAATAGGCCAAAATTCAAGAAGTGATGTGCATTGCAGTTTTGTCCCATTCATGAAAGTTTGAAATTCACATCAGCCGACATTTACTAATGACAACAGATGACAAACCCTAAACTTATTTTAGCACATACCACAATGTTTTGTTGAATTAATGACATCTTCCACATGGGTACATACTTTCAGTAAAATGTGTTCCAAAAAGTTTAATAGTGCCCAAAAACTGTTTACATCCAAATGTCTAATAGCGCAAGAACACCTGCATTGTTATCAGGTCAATGTCTTTGTTTAAGCCATGAAAAAAAGGGTTATTAATAATGAAACCATGTTAATTATGGGTTAAACTCGCTGTCACTCCTTGTAATATTAAAATTGCAGGTGAAATTAAATAAAGGTGATTATCTCATGGTGTTAGAAACAACCCAATGTGTTTTCATGCGAGAATGGTCAGCTGAAGCAAACACACACACGGCTGGCCGGCAGATAGACAAGGATCCCTGGGGTTAAAGAGTTCCCTTTCATTCTATTTATGCTCAGACGAGATCTGTGTGAGGCAGTCGAGAGGAAGGACAGAGACATGCTGATTCAATAAAACACCATTATACTCCTTTTAAATGTTCCAATTGGTGACATGAGTGGGGGGTAATTATAATAAATACCAGTAATCAGTGACAATTCTATACAAAAGTTGCAGAGACTGGTTTCTATCACACACATGCACACCAAGGACAAGTGGCCTCTTCTTTTGCTTTGTCCTGTTGGATCCGACCAACAAACGTGGATGACGTCGTTAATTGAGACACAACTAAAACCATAATTTTCAAAAGCTACAATGGGCAAATGAAAATAATAGACAAACTGTATTGTAAAAATAATCAAGGAGCATGACTTAAAGCTGCCAGCAAAGAATTACTGTGGGAATTCTGGCACCATTTGCAGCGCAGTCTTGAGTAATAAGTGTCTCTCTCTCTCTCTCAATATCTCTCAAGGAAAAGTTGCTTCACTGTGATCCCATTACAATGACAACCGCACATGTGGATCCTCCATGACAGGGATTCCTCGCATCGTGAAAATCATTCTGCAGCAAGCAAAATCCTAAAAAAAGAAAACCTAGCAAAAAGAAATGCACAAGAAAGAAAGAAAAAAAAAAACATTGTCTGTCAACCGCTGCATTCTTTTTGGTGAGCGTTGTTATACCGCATTCCTCAACTGCTAGATAGAGGGAGGAGGAAAAAAAAAAACAACACAAAAAGTCACTGCAGGAAAAGTGGTGACTGGCAGCCATATGGTGATGAGCATTTCTCAGCTCACTGCTTTCAAAGTAACCTATAAACTATAAAAGAAATACTCAGTAATTTCCTCTATAAAAACACATCAAGTTTGATCATGCATCATGCGTTGAACGCCAAGTATTAAGTGACTCTACGGCCAACATCATGTTCGGATTATCACAGAGGACTGGAAACGGTACACTCAACTTTCATCTCTTTAAGTTCTCCATTTCTTATCATCACGGCACTCAACACCGCTGCAGCGGTGAGGATACCATGCTAAGATCCAAATGCTTCCAGTTATTGGATAGGACGCTTCTTTTGTAGATTAAGAGATGGAGAGAGGACGCGCAGAGGAGAAAGTATTGGACAAAGACAAAAGGGAGGAACAACAACGCAGCAGCGAAGAAGACTACGACTGCGGGTCATCTGGCGTAATGAAGACAGACGTACGCAATCAGATGGAGGGATGAAGAGTCACACTATACTGTAGGTGAACTCCCTCGGATCGCCAGCTTCTTGGATCCCCATCTTTCATCGGAAATGGGGCACGGTCAGGCGATGCCCAACTCAATTTCAACACCCAACCAAAATTGATGATTGCGTGAATGGGCCTCCTTCCAGAGATAATTAGCGCAGTGTGCAAGGTTAAAAGTGCCCCAGGGGGATAGAGGCAGGCGTAGGTCAAGACCAAACACAGGCAGAGGATCCGTTTACAAGAACAAAGGAGCGCTGCGTTGTAAAGAAGATCTACAGTAATTTAATGAAGAATAAAAACATTATCACTTCAAGATGCTTTGAGGGGGGGCTGTGTGCAGAGTGGATGCCACATTGTTGTGCTGCACAAGGCTCATTTAGACAGGAAAGGCTGTGGTGAAAAATGGCTTAGCAAATTTTACAAAAAGAAGTTATTAGTAGGGAAGATTGTCCACTCCAAAGCGATTGTGGATACATTTGATATATTGATATACTGTATTGTCAGATCTTTTTTATATCACCAGGCTCCACCAGAGACCTTGGAGGGGTCAACTGACATCGAGCCCTCTGAGTTGATGAGGACCCTCTGGGGTGCAACCCCCTCTTTGTGATTCTGGACTTCTATTAGAATTGATAACCCTTTAAGGCCACGCCAAATACTCCGTGCACATGGTGAGTACAAAAAAAAAAATTAATTCCATCACAAAGTTATTATCCACAGGAAGATTGTTACCATTCATCACGTGGCAAGAGATGAAACTCAGTTAGTCAAGGGAAACGGCTGTTTCACTGCCTTGCCGGGGATCAATATGTGCCCCCCCATTTTCCTCCCCGCTCCCTCGTCCACAAAAAAGTAATTATACAGAAGAAATGTTGACAATCGATAGACTAGTCAGGTAAGGTTAAGGTCTGCTGTGGTTGCCAAGCAGAGGCTCCTCTGTCAGCTGTCACTGATGCTGCTGATGTGAATGCAGACGCCCGCGCGGGAACAAAGAGAGGTTTGTCTCCTTCGGCCTTTTATTTTATTTATTTAATTGTAACGTAACTGTTACGCTGCTTGTGTCGCCCCAATTAGCACCTGAGGAGCGCTGACGGATGAACACGAGGGAATCAAACACAAGAGCAGTGCTTTGAGGTTGGATAGCATTCTAGTTGTCAAGTCATGTCAGCGGTCATTAAAGAGTGTTGCAAACAGACAAACATGCTGAAAAGAGCTTTACAGTTGGAGAAATAAGCTACAATTCGAATAAAACCCTTCTACACATGATGAGGTATAGATATAAATTGCTTTAGAGCGTGGCCCTGTGTTGCAGCGACATTCTTGGATGGATTCATCAGCTTCGCCTTGACATCTACTTTCACTTTAGACGAGCCTGAACTTTATAATCCACTGGCAGTTCAGAGGTCAACAGCAGAGGGGACCAGAGGGCAGGGAAAATCACTCTCTCCCTGGAAAAAACTCTGACATCCAATTTTCAACTTGATTTATCAGTGCACGGCTAAAATTGATAGCGTGTCATTACTGGGCAGGGAGCTGTCTCGGAGAGATGTATCAAAGGCTCCTCGTTTTGATTTAGCGCGGCAGATCAATACCACCCTATACTGTTTCAATTTGAGGAGTATTGATTTTCCTATGCTGACTCTATACAGGGGGACATTCATCATCAAGCAAGCATATAGTGCGATCTAACACGCCACCGCTCGGCTCTGATCTGCCTATTCTTCACTCGGATCACATGACTCGCATAGCAGCTGTTTGCAAGCTTCGCACGGATTATTTCCTCGCCTGCGACTGTTGTCTTGTGCGCTGCAACACAATTCCGTACGCCATTTGCCGCAAAAGAAAACAACAGCTCAAAAACTGAGTGGCCCTCAGAGAGGCGGCGGGTAACCTGCAGATGTACGTAATTGGGGAGGTACGTGTGTGTGACGACGGCCACAAAGGCACACTGGTGAGGGAAATAAAACAAAGACTTATTCTACTTTCGGTTTCCTGCCAGCCTAAGAATTATTTTGTTTATTATATATACTGCACAAATGATAAATATCCTCCGGCATGTCTCCAGGCAGAACTTAAGAGTAAAAGGCATAGCAATTTCAGTGCATTAGGGTGAAAACAAACATTAACAACGAAAGTCCTTCTCTCACATGCACACACGCACAAGCGCACACACACACACATAACAGACAGCCACCTCAAAATGCTTGAGGGCTTTATATTTTACAAGACCAGCATAAATGGGAAAGTTAATGTAGCATTGAATAAGACTAAGCTGCTGAACTGCAACACCGCCTTGAGCCTGTGAGCATATTGCATCATTTTTCTTCACCAGCAGGTTACCATTAAATTTGAATTTGTTGGAAGTTTTGCGGTATCATTTACAATGCAGTCATGCTCAATAACCTTTTGTTTCAATGCAAATGCTCCGAGTCTAAGAGGGGCTCCATAAATATTTGAACAAGCGCCCGGAATTCATTCCAATAGATTCTGCCATGACTACTTTGACAAAGGTTCAGTAAATTTTTACGACAATCTGAACTCTTTTCAGTCAGAGCCAAAATATTTTTTAATAATGCACTTTTTGTTAAAGTTCAGTTTCCGTGAAGCTGTTAAATTAGCATATGTGTAAAAAAATAATACCTGAACATTGACTCAAAACATATTTGGACGATGTTAATCCGAGTCACAACCCAGTATCTTCATGTGTATTATACAAAAAAACAACATTGTGCTTAAACTATGTAGAGACAAACGTGCCAACATATTGAAATACCTTTTATATAATCATAATTTCAAATATAAAAAAGAATGTCCTTTAATCCTTTAAGAATTGAGAAAAGAAAGCAAGTATGGGCCAGCGTGACATCTGCTGTTTCGGGTAGAAAGTTGGTGAACTTTACTGCAAGTCGAGGATGTAAAATGCAGTCGTAAAACATAATTACACCAGAATAATTTTCTTGACAATGGTAAATGTGGTTCAAGATATGAGGCAAACCTAATTTCAGCAAGTATGGTGTAACATCTGCATTGTATCTAAAAAAAAATGTAATAAGAAAACCAAAGCTACTGTTTCCACACAAGACGCAACATTTGTTTTGGCAAAACAGAAGTTGCAGGCTTTCTCAGAGGTGCCTGGTCTTTGTCAGGGTGCAGCCCACAACATAGTTAACTAAAGTTTTGGAATTAGTACATTGGTGCTGAGCACACTAATATTTTGCTTTTGAAAAAGTGAGTCGAGCGTCTGCACAGGTTAACCTGTGGGAGACAACTGTAGCTCCCTATAGCAAAAACAACAATTCAATGCTACTTTTACCTGCTAAGCAATAAATAAAAAAATCACGTTCTAACACCTCTCTCACTCTGATACGTCTTAATCTCTCCCCTCTGCAGTGAATCGGTGGGACCATGTGGATGCAGGCGAGAGGTGGGAGGCAGAGCAGGAGAGCCCGCGGTTATTTTAACAGGGCCCGTGGGGAAGTCGGCAACTACCACCAGGTGCTGGTCTGTGTTACTGAGGGGGTCAATGAATGCCTGGACAACGCCGCAGAAACACCCCCAGCCCCCTTCTTCCACCCCAGACTGTCGGACGACTGGCCAATCAGCCGTCCCCCGGGGATAAAGCCACTCCGCACTGTAATTGCGTTTGCTGACCTGATCGCTGACCCCGCAGGATCCTGGGAAAATGACATTAACTGGTGGTCCTAGCACATCACTGCAAGAGTTTCGTGAGCAGATAACTCCCGTACTGTGGTTTGCACCTTTCCTGGTCCGACTGTGATCTTCGTCAATAAGAGTGCAAGGGGAAGGGGGC
>CAESWR010001234.1:156176-170046 GCA_903171835.1 Mullus surmuletus
AAGGTGAAACAGACAACAGAATTTTGCTTGTGCAAATACTGTTCAATCAAGACAGAATGCAAAATATTCAGAGCACTTGACAGAGAGACCTTTTGACTTCCACTTGCACATCCATCGCTATTCAGCAGAGTGGCGACTGTCCCATGGAGCATATTGTAAATACTCTGAGAGGATGTGACCCCTCTCTTGTACACAGAGTGCCACAGCTGACCTCTTGTTATAGCAGTGACATGCTGAGCCATAAGTCAGTCCAGTCTGACACAGGAGTCAGGTGGCCAATGCTGACCCTGGCCTTGTGCTGGTAGACAAACTAAATGCATTCTATTTAAACACGGCCTGCCAGTTCCTTCCTGTAAACATGCGGGGTTAAGGCACGGGTGAATGTGGCATTGTGGGGTGATGTGCCGGCTGGCTGGGCCACGCAGGGGACAGCGAGAAGCAGGCGGCAGGCATCACAACAGCAGCAGTGTTCACACGCAGGCCTTCGCCACCAAGTCCCGGTGTAAAGCTCAGGGTGCACACAACATAATTGCCGCAGTGACCACATGTCTGCGGTGGGGGTGGAGGAGTAGGGTGAAGCAAAGGGGCACTCAGGGCACACGGGGGCTTGACCCCGGGCAATCCAAGGAGTGATGGATGGTTGGTAATTACTGGTAAATGGAGCGCCTTTGCACTACAGCACAGTATTTCAACTGTGTGCCTCCCAATAGCTGGAAAAGAAAAGAAGCGGGAGGAAAGGGCGGCCCCATCGCAAGCGGTGCCACTATTAAATACTAGAATCTTTAAAGAGCATGTAACAAATTTGTATTCGTTTTGTTGTTTTGTCAGTGGCTTTAATCTGCATTGGGTTGCACTTTTCACAGACTCGGCGGGGGTGAAACATGTCTGGTGAAGGGTGCCGGAGCCCAAGCTGTCCATCTCCGACCTTGTTTGCGGGGGTTACACTCTCAGCTCAGCTCTGGTTTGTCAGCTTGGTCAGTCTGCTGACAGACTTTGAGTGAAAGGGTAACAGACATATTCACACTTGTCAAGGCTATGCTACCTGACTTCTCATTCCTTTCCCCTGAGCTTGAGCAAGTAACTTTAGCCACACGGCCATGGCAAACCCACGTCTATTTACATATGTATACAGCGTGTGGTGTATGCATGATGCATGGACCGGCAGGGAAAAAAAGCCTATTTGTGAAGCTTGCCAGCCTGGAATGTTGGAAAATGGAAACATTTTTTAAAAAGCAATTAGCAATGCCCTTTAATGACTGTATAGGCAAGAACTTATAATTTGTCATTTCAGCAATTATTTTTGGCATGATTGGTTTATAGTAAATAAATAAGTGCCCTCTGATGCGTTAGCCTGCCAAAATTAATTATGTTTACAGCAGTAACAAATTCAGATTGTAAAAGTTGCAAATTTCCCCAGATTGCAGATCCATCTGATGTTGATTAAAATGAGCAAAGCAAAATAAACAATATTAGTGGTACGATGCTGGCAATAATGGGGGCGCCGTCCAATGGTAACTGTCAGTGAAAACACTAAGCTCAGTGAAGTGGCATCAGACAATTTCTCTCAGGATTGGTCTTTAATAAAGTCACAGCAGTGCATTCTTTCAGCCTGCTGTCATTCTCCACATAGACCTCTGAAACTAATATTGGTTTAGCTTACTGTTAGAAGAGCATACTTTGGCAGTGAGAAAAAGCAGGGAGATCATTTTGCTTTTTGCAAACAAAAGTCACAAGACTGTGGGCCACACACATGCAACCTGCTTATGCACGCACAGACAAATGCCAGCAAATGCACCACACACACACACACACATTCGCACATGCGCTGGCCGTACGCTGGCTGCGGTGGCAGCGTGTTCTAGTGAGAAGATGCCAAAACAAGCGTGCGGCAAAGCACACAGATGCAGGCAGAGAGTCCCTGAGGTTAGGCACAAGCAGCGCAGTGAGAGGCTGCCAACCTGGGGCTCACACAAGGAGCTAGGAGCCTTCACAAAGCCACAAGGAAATAAGACAAGAGTCCAGAGGGGAGTGCAGCAGTGGAATAACACACCGCTGCACACTTCTGCAAAACTGCGCCAGCCACACCAGTCTTCTTAACATATATATAATTTGATTGCTGTAACGCTATTCAAATAAAATTGTGAACACCATTATGCTAAAGACATTAATCCTGAAGACTATGAAAAGAGAGACACAAAATGACCCCAGGTTTGACTTGTATCATGTACCACCTTGACACCAACAGAGTAGGACTACGTTACCCCTGAGACATTACTGAACAGATCCGCTGCAACGAGGCCATCCATACTTCATTTAACTTTCCATGTGATTGCATTTGGACAGACTGCACAGGAAATCTGATGGATTGCTTAATGGCAGAAAACAGGATGGAGGTCACTGTTGCCTTCAGATTTTCCTACAATCGTAAACAGTCACAAAAAAACTACTTCTCACAGTTCATCCAACATTTAATATAAAAAAAAAAAAAAAAAGACAAAAAGATGAATGGCTCCAAACAGAGCATCGGGGTGAGCGAGAATTGTAATATTATTTTTGAGAACTAAAAATATTATCAGCAGGAGGCAAAGGCCAATGATGATTCACTTCTACAGGATATCTGTTGTGACTATGAAAAACCGATAATTGAAAATGTGGCGTCTGAGACTAATTCTCACAATATGAATGGAAACAGGCAGCTTTCAAATGGATGCTGATTGATTATTGAGAAGAAATTCTGATTTTAATCAGGCAGTATGACGAATGTCCTCAAAACAACGCATACCTTCTATGAGCAACTCCTGGCCATGGCTGCCCAGCAGGGTGCGCGACAGGAACGGAGCAAAGTCCACAAAGATCTCTCTCAGCAGGGGGGCCACCTTCTCCAAAGCCCTCTCCAGCTTTGTAGTGATGCTGTCAAAGATGAGCACAAGAGACATGAGAGTTGATGAGATTACTGGAAACTGGGAGCAGGTGGGAGAGACGGCATGTTGTGGCTCAGATTTGACCCTGCTGCGCACAGCTAACAACGGTAGTCAAAAAAAAAGTGTATGCCTAGAACATGGGTGCATTTCAGAGGATGCAAACCCTGCAAGATATCCATGAGAGCACATTTGATATCACTGGAGATACGAATAAAAGAGCGTTTAAGTCATTTGAAAGCCATGAGAATGCTTTTTTGGCACCTGAAGCAGATGCCTAGTTTGCATTCTTTGTTGTGAAATGTCACCAGAGCTCGCGCATGGGATCACTGTCACTCCACACAGCCGAGAGAAGTTCCTTATCTTCTACACACTCACTACATGCTGCTGCCTGACATTATCTAAGCACCTCAGAGAAACCCAACCGGAATCATGCAGCCATACAAGTCAGACCGTACACAAGCGGAGATACGACGAGCGCTGCAGCATATCTGTATGCTCCCATGTGTGCGCACACAGACACCAGGCGACATACGGAGGGTTAGAGCTTGTTTTACCAGCTAAGATGTGGAAAAAGAGAAGAGCCAGAGAGAGAAAAGAGGAAATGTTAGTCAGATCTCAGCTCCTGTCTGTGCATATGTGAGGTGTAATTTGCCTTCTGGCACCTTGGGAAAACATAGCATGGGATTGACAGACCTGTGGAAAAAGCAGGATGCAGAGAGAGAGCGGGGGGTTGGGGGGTGGGGGCTAGGTGACTAATGTGGACGTCCTTGCCTAAGACACTGGCCTGCCCCTCTCGAGGCTGCGTGTAATCCTTGTCAGGGGGCTAAAGCGTTTGAGCTCAGGAGGTGTCAGTATTGGACACTGCTCCACCTCAGAAAACGCACTGAAATAGAGAAAAAGATGGGGAAAAAAAAGGCAAAGTATATGTTTTAGGTTGCTTTGTGGTTGATTCTTAGAATTTAATGTATAATTCATTTTATTTGTTAATCTCGCATGGGTGAAGGAGGCGTTTTTATTTTTTTCATGCGGATGTGTTGTATTTTTATTTATTTTTTTACTGCATCCCTCTAAAATATAAGTTCAACATCGCACCAGAATCCACCGCGAGATTGTGCTATCATTGACTTCACAGTTACACTAAGTGATGTCGGTTACTGCTGCCATGGCAACTGATCCGCTATTCCCCTGGAAGAATACACATAAGCAAAGAAAGACCTGGGCTCTCAGCAGTCAGTGGGAGAGCAGGGCGAAGGCGCGGCTGTCACAAACTATTAGAGCAAGAGGAGATGAGTCAAGGACACCACGAGATACACACAATGGAATACACATCCGATAAACACTGAGGGGGTGAGGTGAATTTCCTCTGTGATTACATAAACCCATCGCAAATACACACCTTTGGGGTTTTTGACTGTGTGGACGGCTAACAATAATTCACCCGAGATTATAATGAAATGAATCATTTATTAGGTATGGGCAAAGATGCACTGTAGTTGGCCAACACTTGAAACATTGCTCCTGCACAAAAGGCACACTTGAAACATTGCTCCTGCACAAAAATTCGATAACAAAAGATTCTGATCAAAAAGTGTGTGGCTGTTAATTAGCAAAATTTGGTTGCTGTCAAATAAGCAGTATGGTTAAACAGTGGCTGTACCTCATGTTTTCAACTGTGTCTTCAGGCATGGGGGCAACCGTCTGCACAGCCGGAAGATTCTTACTGGTGGCTCCGTTAACAAAACTGGTGGAGTTAGAAGCGGCAGCATCGGTGGCTCCTGCAAGAAAACATGAAATTTGTAGCGTAGCAAGAATAACACAAAATCTAACTAAAATCTTTATTCAGATTATTCCTAAGTGTGCACTATTTTTGTATGACAACAAACATGAAATAAAGTTTTTTGCTTTAAGAATCAAACATGTTGACTGATTCCATTTTAATGTCACCTCCAGATGCCATCCAGACCAAAATAATTGAAAGACGAAGAGGGAGGAATGGGAAGCGGAAAAAACAGATCTGCAGGTCTGGGTCTTATCAGAGGACTGCAGCAGTCAGCGTAAATCTTCAACTCAGGCAAACAATGAAAACATGGTAACAGTGTACCATATCTTTAACGAAATCCAAGTCCACCTGAGCTGGCGCGTTCAGCCGGTGCCAGCAGTGGCATATGGAACTATTTTGCGTAGACATACGACAAAGATGAGGGGAAAAAAGTAAAAACTCTGAGAAACTTTGCATCTGTGTCAGATTTCCGCATATTTACACTTGAGGTTTCTGTAGCAAAGTTAAATTAGCCTGTTGAGATGACAGTAATTCAAAGATGGGCACTGGGTCGCATCTTTTCTGAGAGCATATAACAGAGTATAAAATCGTTTTGACCCTATTTGAGAGAGGGCAAAACCAGGGAAAGTGAGATCATAGGGTCTGGGTGAAAGCCTGTGGCTTTGGCTCAAAGCACACTTTGACTTCGACACATTTCGCACATTCCTGCAGAGGGGCTCAGAGAGGAGAGGGAGAATTTTTTTAATGGTGCACGTTAAAAAGGTGTTGGAGCTCCTAATGGCTCTTGGTGCTAAGTGGATCCTTTCAGAGACCCAGACTGCAGGAGCCCTGGGGTGGAACCGGCTCAATGCAGCACAGCCCCAGGAGAAGCAGGGCGACAGCGGAAGGGGCGGGCGAGGGCATGGCGTCAATCAGACAGGAAAACACAGCACACAGGCGAGCGCCATTAAACAGGCATTTGGGTATTTCTATAATTCAGACAGATTAAAAGGGAATTGTTTGATTTGGTTACATTAAGAGGAATCCTGGGAGCAGAAAGGGATTTTTCTATGTGCGAGTACATGGAGGTGCTGCAGACATGAATAAGAAGGTAAAGAGGGCCATCTGGTGGTATGTAAGAGCCTCTGCGCGGGCTTCACATGACCCTGCAGGGGGAGAACTCTTTGTTTCTATTCTTGGAATGACATCAAAGACGGAGAGAGACCTTGCCATTACGATGGAGAGTAATTACTCAAATTAAGCATTACAAAATTGCTCCAAAGTAGTATTATTTGAAAATTAAGCACATTAGCGAGGCCGATTATATTTTTATAGTGGAAATGACCTTGTGCTTGACCTACCCATGGTGTTGATCATGCTTTTGGGGGTCGCAGAAGCAGCAGCAAAGATGTTGGGAGTGCTGCCAGCTGTCAGCCCAGAGGAGGCACTGCCACTGCCTCCCACTGTATTCACTGCCAGGCTTCCCAGGGAGGACTTCTTCACAGGTACCACTACACTCCTGCAAGAAACACTCACAATATTCACATATCAGACCAACAAACTGTCAAATATTGCAGAAATTCAGCAGAGTCCATGTGGTCAGGCTTCATGAATGCTCAGCGAACAGCAAAAAAGCGCCAGCAGAGTGGTGAAGACCGAGCTGGAATAAGCCCCTAGCACTCTGATTCCTGGAATAACTGCAGGTTGAAACTCAATCTGTAAGTAACAATAGAATTATGAATATACACTTACTAATGGCCTGTGAAAGGGGCTACACAGGCTGAAATTCACTTTTCCAACTTTGTAAAAGCATGACAGATTAAAAAATGTATACCCACAAGATCACGACCTATACACGTTTTCTATTAAAATTGTTCTTTGAGGGGAAAACTGGACACTAATGTTTACAATCTTGTGCTGGAGCGTTAGCATGCCCAGATCCTTGTCAGAGCATTCCGGAAAGTTAAACATCCTGACCTGTAAATCCATCTTTCATCATTTGGCGCTCCTGCAATGCAAACACACATACACACAGGAGGCTAAAGAAAATAAACCACAGGGCAACAGGCCAGCCGAGGCAGCTACTACACTTTCACCCCACAGATGCTTGTGCCACCAGTGGCCCGATGCTCTGCTCGGATGAGCTGAAAACATCTCGGGCTCTAACGAGGGGCTCTACAGGGGCAGCCTGGCAGTTGTTGTTGACACGCATTTCCATAGTCGCCGTCTGTGTCCCAACTGATAAAACTATGGCTCATTGAGCACGGGATGCAAGACCTTCCACGGGTGGCTTTTACTCTTCACAGCCGTGCAGCTCAGAATGCGGTTCTGACAGGCAATACGCACAGCATGGAAAAGTTGAAACGGCTAGAGTAGCTCAGGATGAAACCTGAACAATTAAAACACATTGAGTCAATATGGGGCATAAAAATGAAAGGGTTTTCCTTCTTCTGCAGATGCTACTGTAGCAGACTTCATATGGTTTTAGAGGAAGCGGAACTCATGAATAAATCATGTAAAGAAAAGCTTGTGGACGTTTGAGATAAAGTAACTCTGATGACCTGTAACAGATCGGGAAAGCACAGACGCAAACGCTAACCCGCCAGAACTCTGTTCACATGCAATCTGATTGGCTGAGGATTAAAGATGATGCAGTGAAATAGGCCCCCGCAAGAGCTCCTTGCCAGGAAAAAGAAGGAAAGCCTGTCCTTATCAGGTCTGCATTTTGCCTTTAGGTTTGCAAGGGTGCCAGATAATGTCTGGTCCAGCCTCCAGCAGTTACTCTGGGTGACACAGGCCAGGCCTCTGCTCTGTCTCCGGCTAAGCCTGCTGTCATCTGAAGCAAATCCCCAGAAATCCTCCTTCAACAAAACAATACAGGTTTGTTCTGTTTTATGCTGCTATCGCAACTTCATCTCACATGGGGAAGAAAAATATGCTGTGCTCCATGAAAAATAATCTAACTTGGCCTACATGTTCGGAATCCACAAGTGATTTCCCAGAGAAAAACCATAAAACTATGATGTTTTATGCAACATACAGAATTGGTTAGTTACTTTTTTTTTTTTTTTAAATCCTCAAAACACATCGTTGACAACTACTTCACAGAAGTCTGATACCATAACAAGCAATTTTTTTCATTTTGTTGATCAAAATCTACTCGATCCCAAGGAGGAAGTCATAGAAAGCTTGAAAGCTCACTGAAATATTCATATCTCCAGAGATACAGCTGTGCTGTGAAGAACACTGATGACAAATATAATTTATTTAGTGCATCTCTGTGCAGCCTTCCTCTGTGAAATCATATTCACACACATCAGCACATCACAGCCTTGTTTTGATTGTAGGAACTGGGCATGAATTTAATCTCGCAATCCAAATTCAAACCTCGCTTTGAATCTTCCGTGCGGATGCCCGCCTGTTCCTGGGCACAGCCGGGACGTTACACGAGATCTACAGGATATGTTGATAAAACATGAACCTCTTTTAATGAATTATTCATTTGCTGAGTGCTCATGAATCATGTATAGATTATCTAGTGCATATCTTATTAATAGGATTGTCTTAATTGAGTAGCAGAGAATAAAGCAAGGATTAATTTTAGGATGAATATTAATGAGGCCTGTGGCTGTGAGAGATTGTGGTGTAAAGCATAACCAAAGAAATGTTTCCTTTATAAATCCTACAGACAGAATCTAATCTAATAGTGCTTTATTTAGGTATACAAGGAAAGATAGAGAGGAAATATGCTTACATTTCATCTGCAAATTCAATTAAACCAATTATCGTCTCTCCTCATCATGGGTCAAGTCAAACATGGAAGGCTAGAGATAATCTCAAGACCTTTTAAGCGGACGAGAGAAGAAAGGAAGTTGAGGATTACTGAAGTATTTCTTCACTGTACTCCCACCTGGTTTACCAGAAATGCAAACGTTGAGCAATTGAAACCCCCTCCCCTCCATAAGGTCTCTTGCCGAGGCACTGGGAGACTGTGCACTCCAGTTTAAGCCATTTTTCTCCTCCTTTATTTTTTTCTTTTTCTTTTTTGATGTTGTCACTCCCAATCTATCGCCACCCTGACAGACAAATGAAAGGCCTGTCCATGGCTGGCAGCTCATTTCGCTGGCAGGTGGCAAACAATTAGACACAGCAAATGGAGGCAGGGGGGAGGAGGGGGTGACATGAAAAGCATGAGACAAAGTTGTATATGTGGCCAGGATGGTTTGTGTGAAAGCATTTCAAAAATAATACACTTTGCCGTAGAGACTCATTTCAGGCTGCCAGTTCTGATTATGGGTGTGAGCGGTGAGGGCGACAGGGTTGGCTGTGGTGTGGCGTGAGGTCACTTCTGTTTAATCTATCATCAACACCCTGGAGACCCTCCACCCTCTCAGCTGTCCTCTCGCAGCACACTCCTCCCACCTTCTCCCCTATTCATCAGGATCACCTCAGCCTGGCACAAGGCAGCATATATTAAAGGGGGAGGTCCCATTGTTCCCCCTGACTCACTATGCCTTCTCTCTGGGGCCTTATGGTGATTACAGTGACACACACACACGCGCACACACACACACGCACACGCCCACACACACGACACTACTGCAGACGCTAATACTTTCAGCCAAAAAAAGATTTGTATGAAAATAATAATTTTTCCAAACTTTATTCATCATACACGTGAAGGGGAGTCAAACTTGTATCATATTCATTCTTAAAATCCCTGCAGGAGCAGTTTTGTAAATTGACTAATCCAGACACATTACTGTGTGGTTATATCTAACACAGCAATGAAAATAAACTCCAGCAGAGCCACAGCACTTCAGATATTTTTAAATAGAAGCATTCCCCTCCAAGGGGGGGAAGATGACAATACAAGTGACCTGAATAATTTCTCATACGTCACTTAGAAAATCACTGTGGTACACTTTATCTATTCAATAAACCCAGAGCATTAACCTCAATACTCTGTTGCTGTCAGACTCCAAATCCATCTCTAACTAATGTCAGAAACTCAACTACAATTGAAATCTTTGAGGTGTGTCGATAAACCACGAATTGTGTTTAATGTAATACCTACCTGGAGAGAACAATAGAGGTATAGCGAAACGATATTCGAGTATCAGAGTGTTCAAATTATTAAAAAATTGCTTGAACCGTAAAGGAGCTAAAAAGGAAAAAAAAAGAAGCTCTCCAAAGCTGCAGCATTGATTTGTCACTGTGTGTTTTTTGCACTCCAGTAACACGTTCTTACCTGTCAAAGGAGTGAAACTGCATGGGCAGCATAGCCTGGGCCTGGGCCTTGACACTGGGGTCTGGGTAGGACATGGGTTCCAGCCCAGTCTCCAAGCCCTCCATCGGGGCTGCCACAAGGCTCTTCAGAATCTCCTTGACATTGATGCCCTTGTTTGGCTGGCTAATACTGAGGATGGAGGAGGGCGGTTTCAGCACCTCCACGTTGGGTGACTCAGACAGGCTCTCTTGGGACTTCTTCACCTCTGAGGACAGGGTAGATAAGAGCTCACTCATGGCGTCCAGCCCTCCTGCCCTGTGGTCCACGTCAGACCCATTAAGGACGCTGACTACCTGCTCTTCTCCGATACCAGAGTCCGTATGGGGAAGAGAGCCCTCCATGTGGAGTTCCTCTAATGGAGCAGGATGGTCCTTAGAGCTGTCAAATGCTAATGGTGTTTCTGTAGAACACACAGATTCACACACATAGAACACAGGGAGGGGTAGGTAGAAAAAGTAACAAACAATGTGACATAAGAAGTATACATCTTTAAACTGACAATGATGTGACAGATAACTTCAGGTTCATGCTCTTCTCCTGCTGGGTTACTTCCGTTTGGGGTTGGCAACGGAATTACCAGAATGGCACGTTTTTAATTACAAATTGACAGGTAGTACTTTAAATCTTAAAGAGTCGCAGCACTTTAGCAGTTAGGGGGGAAAAAATGACTAAAAGCAACCACGCCTGTAGGAGGTAGTTTGATTTGAGATAAAGGATGGAGAATTCAAGAGAAAACCTTGGCAAATCTAGAGACTTTTTACTTCAACTTTATTTATTAATTATTGTTATATGTGATCTCCCATTCATTTTCTTTGAAAGGCTGCCAAAAGAACAAAGCAACCACTTAGTTAGATTTTGACAAAAATGTTACCCAGGAAGCATATTGATCAGGGAAATAATTCATAAAATTCTGGGAGACACCCACTGAGATTCAGAAATTATTTTGATTTGAGGATTGTTAATCATTGCTTGATGAGGCAAATTACTGATTTTTAAATGCACTGCACATGTTTCTGTACGTCGGACGATGTTTTATCAGTATGAATAGCTTGACTTTAATGAAATCAATCTGTCAATTTTATTATTGTGAACAAAATGCTTGAAATATGCGCTCTGATGGATTGTTCAGCCCTGACAGAGGTTTGGAATCCAAGACTGGTCTTGCTTTTATGTGTGAGGAGCATAAATAAAAAGGACTTAACACTAAATAGACTAATACCAACAAAAAAGTGCATGTCTGGCTAGCTTTACATTCCTAGCCAAAGAGAATTTAGCATGTGTAGAAAGACTGCAACTTCTCAGATCTCTCTCCAGATGCTCTGATCCCCCTGATGAGATTATCTCTGTTGTCCTCCCTCTATGCTAATACAACACCAATCCTTTTCCTTAGCTTTTTCCAGCCTAAAGCATTGGCATATGTATTTAGCAGCTTTGGAACAGGGATCGGGGATAGTAGAGAACTGTTCTATTATTCTGTATATGATGTACTATGCACTGTACCCCCTCCCCCCTCTATACATTTTTTTTAAAATCAAACAGGAGATTAGTTGCATTAAAATGTGCAGCATTCAGTGACTTTTCGCACTAACACAGTATTTATGAAGTTCACAAAATAAAATGTTGAATTTTCCAACAACCTGCAGAGGCGCGTTCCGGGTCTGATGCTGGTTCCCCCTGACCCAACGATTACCTAGCTGCAGGGCCAGCCATATTAAAATTCATCACATGGCCCCTAACGAGGTCAGCAGGGCCTGATTTAGCCTGCAACTTGTCTGGTTTCCTGGTCCATCACAGACAATCGTCTGCCACATGCCGCCTGGAAAATTCCCCCATTTTCTGGTGAAATTTATGAAGGCGGCAGTGTGCCTCTCTCCTCCCAGCAACCTCTATGATCCCATTCTCCTCTGGTGGATTGCTTGCCTAATGGGCACTGACAGATGGGGCTGAAAATAGCAAGTCGGCTCCACTGCCCCAAAAACCCACAGTGGTCGGCCAGCATGCGGCTGCTCTCTCATCTCTCAACTTCTTGCTGCTCATCTTCTCTTTCTTCGTTGTTTGTGTGTTCGTAGCTCCTCAGATTAAATATTCCTTTTATTGTCTCACCTCTCCTTTCTTTGACTCACTTCATCTTTTGTCTGGGTAAAAGATGATCAAGCATGCTGACTCTTGTATCTCATAATAGCCAGTTGGCACAACAGCTTATCTTACAATAAACCTTTGTAGGCAGCCGCTAAGTTCCTTTCATGTGACTTAATGTATGATTTATGGCTTGAGGCATCTACTATCTTTAATTTCAGAGAGAGCGGCGATGCCTACTCAAGTTCATAATCATCTCCAGCCCCCGTCTCCATTTGCCTCCACATTTAATTCTGTGCGGTGCAATTAGCAGAGCTCATGAATAAATCACAGGTGAGGCAGTGGAGTGCAGGCAGGGTATCCCAGCTAGTGAATGATCTCTCAGCTGAGGCTGGCAGCAGTGAGGACAAAGAACACTTAACATTCATTTACAGTCACCACAAGCTAAGATAAGGTGAACAAGAAGAATGGCTGAAAGGAAGGTAGGGCACAGCTGTCAAGACCTGTGCTGGTTGGTGAATTGATCTCCTGACGCATGCTGCGGCCTGATTGGTTGCTTGTCCTGGCAGTCTCCCGCTGAGGCTCCAGGATGTCCCGGTACTTGGAAACCATGAGGACAGAGATGAAGTACACCACGGCTAAAGCCAGGAACTGTGCTTGCTTACTGTCATCCTGTGGGAAAGGATCACAAAACAGTTATGGCGCTCTCTATTCACGGGATCCCATTTCACATAATTCACTGCCATCGCCTGAAATTGTTCTCAGACAGAGAATGCCTTACGCATATGCTATGAATGCACATTCAAAGAACTGCCATAGCTCTGTGATTTCTAGCACTTGCTTTGAAATCTGTGGCTTTGAAAACCAACCATTCAAATTTTGTGGGCTGCTCAGGCGACAGAAGCCCAGATGACGAGAGCACCTTTGCCCTGCAACCTATTGATTTAGGGATTTTCCATCACACACCTGTTTGTCTGTTAAAAACCCTAAATCTTTTGTGCATTCACTCTTTTCTTTCTTTCTTTCTACACTCGGCCAAGATCTCACAGGCATGCTCTACACGATCAAACACTCACCACATCACGAAACACCACAGCACGCAGTCGATTGATGTCCACATCCTGCAGGAGGCGATCAGGGTCCTTGATGGGAGACAGGTTACAAGGTACAGTTTCTAAAGCTGTCTAAAGTAGAGAGATAACATAATATTACATGCAGCTCTGTTAGGCCAAAACTCAATTGAGCTTTTTTTTCTGTTTGTTTTCCCTTTCCACCTAATCTCGGAGATTCTTAAGAAAACAACAGACAAATAAATACAATGGTGAAAAAGAGGTGTATACATCTCTAGTATGATGCAGTGTTTAAATCGCATTTAGGAGAACTAATCCTCCGCATCAGGTCACATGAAACACATGAGGCCAAGACAGCCTAAAACGCATTATAACGATATTTTTACTAATTGGGCACATAAAAGAAAGTTATGCGATTTGGGCGCGCAGGAAACCTAACAGCTGTTTACCTTGTTGGCACTTACAGTGTTTTGCAGCATTTCCTGGGTCTTATTGTTGTTTGGAATGGAAGACTTATTTCCCCTGTCTCTGTGTCTCTGCCTGCACTCAAGACAATTCCTCACAGCCACACAACACACTACACACAAATGCAGAGACACACACACACAGCATACAAACAGACACTCGTTTCAGAGTTAAGTGGAAATTAAAGGTTGATAACATGCATGACCTCTTTAAAACTAATCGGTTATCTCTGATGCTTATTTGTTCCAGACCACTGGGAGAGAAGCTGGGGGTAAAATCAGCAGCCAGG